>JAMKCH010006685.1:0-29928 GCA_023653785.1 Ophioderma brevispina | reverse complement strand
TTCTCTTTTTATGCACATGCCAAAGAGAATTTGTAATTCCTTATGGGTAAACAGAACGATTTTATAATTTAACGTCGCCGGCGACGTTAAATTCAGCAGACGACGAAAATGGTGTTTACAACAAGAACACGCACGCCGTATGCATGTTTCCCACGCTATACACACTGTTTGACCGGTCTATAACCTTTACGGTTTTAATATCAGTGAGTACGAGTAAAAAATATTCATGTAATATACACATTTGTTGAATAAACTTATGGAAAACTTAAGAGTTGGCCTACAAATTACCTGGATGTCTTCATCTTCATATCAATGTCCCTGTCTGTTTTGAGGTATGCTATTTTTATGTGTAAAATATATCTCTGTTCTTCCAATGGCCTAGACTTTCATTTCATATTTATTCAGTACTCACAGATTAAAAATACATAAAATCAGCACATAACATGATAAAACAATAGATGTAAGAATAATGATTAAGTATTGCACAACTAAATTACCAGTTCAAATTTGACGCTCCGTGAGATATAGATTATAAACCACACTGTTAAAAAAATCCGTAAATTAAGAAAACAGATTTTCCGTAAATTTTACGGAAAATCTGTTTTAGAAAACAATAAGAATAAAAAACAAAAAAACATAAAAAATGTTAATTTACGGAAATATTTCAAAAATTTCTGGCAGCAATATTTCCGGACTTTTTTTTTCCGTAATTTCCGTAAATTCTGTTAAAATACACATTTTTTCCCGTAATATGAGACAAATTTCTGTAAAATTACTGTCAAAGTTCCGTTAATTGACAGAAATTTCTGTAAATTTACCCTAAAAATGTCTGGAAATACTGCTGCCAGAAATTTCCGTAAATTTACGAAAAATTTTTTAACAGTGCATTGAGTACCAAGGGTAGCCCAAAAGGCCTCTTATAAGGATCATTTCCATTGGGGTCCTCAAGTGAAAACACAAATGGGACAAATGAGACAAGCCGGCAAGAAAAAAAAAACCCTTACAAATACAAGCAACACCAAAAATTAAGAATAGTTTAAATTACAAGTATATTGCACATGTATGTGATACCTGAAGGCAAGCAAAAAGAGACATATTAAATTTAATAACACCAGATCACAATTCATCTGCCAAGGCTTGTTCACTCAGATGTTTTTTGACTGCCATTTTGAATTGAGAAAAATTTTCTTTCTGCTTGATAACCTTTGGTAAGCTGTTCCATTGTTGAATACCAGTATAAAAGAAAGAATTTCTAGCTTGGCCATAAGTTCTTGGCAGAGTAAAGTTGTGTAGGCTACCCATGGTACTGTATTTATGGACTGTAGACACACGTTTGAAATTGCACTTTAGATATTCCGGTGACATATCATTGTATATTTTAAAAACCTGGTTTAATTTTAGTTGAGTTACCCTATCCCTCACAGATAACAAACCAATTTTATCCCTTTCTTTTTTACCCACATGGCTGCGGGGGCTCAATTCTAAGATAAACCTAACAACTTTATTTTGCATTGTTTGAAGTCTGTCTTTTAAATATTGAGGAAGCATTGAAAACCAAGCCGAACATGCATAATCAAAATGACATAAGATGAGTGTGGAACATAGGACTTTTACGTGTTCTGCTATTTAGACATCCCGCATACCTATAGGGCCCTTGCACAGAGCTAAATTATGTTGAATGGACTTTTTGTTTGCCCTCCAGATCAACCAACCATGAGAAGAATACAATACATGCACCTGGTTCACCTGAACATTTCAGTTATTTCTGCAGGTGATTCCTTTGTATTCTCTGCATGCTTGGGTTGTTCTGGAGGCAGGTCTGGCCAAGATAACCTATTGACCTGCCGTGCAAGCGCCCTATACAAAAACTTGAACCTAGAACCAGCTTTTTAAAGAACTTCCCAAGCAACCTTTTCACCGGTTAATGATACATCCAAATTTACACCAAGGCACTTTGCATTCTGAGTTGTATTCAGAGGTTTACCATCACAGTTGACATTGAAAGATTTTACTTTTGCGAGTTTTCGTTTAGTACCAAATAACATGCATTCTGTTTTCCCTAAATGCAAAGATAATTTATTATCGATTAACCATTGTCTACATGTCTCAAGTTATTTACCAAGCATAATAGCAATACTATCAGGATCTCTACCATTTGAGAGCAAATTGAATAAATTCATATTTTGTGAAAATGTGCCAGTGCCGCTTTAAAGGTGCATTTCGTGATCCTTACACCTTCGTTTTTGTTTATGGTTCAGATATCTTGGAGAAAAGCCGGGAGAAAAAGTTATATCTGAAATTCCATTGATTCTGATTGGGTGTTTTGATGAACAATGTATGTATCGCGGTGCCCCATGGGCCATGTATTGTGTGGTATATACGCAGACCTGTGAGTAGGGTTTGAAACTGAAAGTAGCTGAAAAAAGCTGAAATATAGCATAAAATTGGGCAGAGAGATCAAAAACAGTCTGAAAATTAAGAAAAAGCTAAAATATTGCCTTTTTGAAAGCATTAAAAAATTGAATTCAGCTATGAACAACCTGAACTCTCACAGACCTGTATATAGTTTAATTACGAATTTCTTCCAGAATGGGTCGATTTTGCAGGTAACTATACACTTCGCGAACGGTTCAGATGATATAAAAATCTGTTTTAGCGGACAAGAGGACGAAGTTGTGAATCACGAAATTCACCTTTAATAAATACAACTATACAGCAAATTTGCTGCAAAACTTTATCCTGAGGGTCCCTTATCTCAAGATTGGATGGTAGAGTAGACATGATATGCAAGATACAGTGTGTACAAGGTCAATTCTTCCTCGTACATGAATGTGTTCAACCATAATTGAACTCGGACTGTATACAGATCTTTTGAAAAAGAATATTGATCTGGCCTTCAGAATATCATTCATCAATGTTATTTGTATACAGTGTCGCTAACAAGAACTTAATTTGAAGCCTTGATGAATTATCTGGCTTTTGAATAAGTTATCAGGCGCTGTCTTCCCTGTATAGAGCGAGCCGGCGATATTCTATTGAGTTGGAATTCAAATTTATATATTCTCTTCTTATGAACACAAATTATGTAGGTATCTTTGATTATGTAGGAGGGTTTTAGAGAGAAAAAAGTTTAAAGAAAAACTTAAAAATTCTGACTCAATATCTTGCCTTTGTGTTTGGTGTATATTTGTTTATTATGGTTCTTTTGGTATAAACCCGAGTATAAACGACAATCATTTGGGGGAGGGGAGGGGGAACATATTCATTTGCTAACGATATTACTACATTCTTCGCCAATTAAATTAATGAAAACATATTACAGAACACAAACATACTTGAAAGCTTTCGACTCGTTTCAACACTTCTTCGGGTGTTAATTCAGCACCGACAGCCAACGCATCCCTACTAATACTTAAACGTCTTCTTGCATTTCTTAATTGCTCTAAATATGGCGATGATTTAATGGGACATTCTCCTCCGCCGGAATTCTGAGTCGTCTTTGGAGGAGGAAGAGGAGGAGGAGGAGTCCCATCGTCACTAACATCTGACGCCGATTCGATATATATGACAGGAGTCGAACCCGGGTCAGCCGGTATTATATCTCCTGTGCTCTCGAATGTGACAAGATGCAGGCTCGGCACTATACAAACGGATCCCGATAATGTGTCTGAAATTTGATCGTCTTTCTCTATTGATCCTTTCTCCATCGTTTCTTGCTTAAATCTAGCAGAATTTTCCCCCGTGACCTCTTCAGCAGCCGTTGGGATATGGTCATCCTTTTCTCAGCATGACCATCAGTTTTGAGTACCTTGTTGGCGCACCTATATCATCATGAGCATGATCAGGTCCTTTATTTCTGGCGGCGGTCACGTTTGCATCAGTGTGTTTTTTCAGGTACATCAGAGTTGACTGTTAGAAGTCAAGACTAGCGCAAGATAATACCAGCTATATACCAATCCGTTGAATGATAGGCTTATTATATGTCACTAAGTTTGTCGTGTTCGTGAAGCTACACATCTAATTAAGTGGCAAAAACGCAAGTTGGCGTCAAGTTTTGCACCACTTGATGCATACCAAACCAATGCACATATCATATTTTTATAGTACAAAATCTTTGCCCGTTTCAACTGCAAGTGGACAGCTTGAGCTGTGTGAATATGAAGAGATCTTTTGCTGAATACAAGCTATAAAAGCGTGCAAATATCTTCCGGGCGCATCGTTTGGGCTTCTTAAACCATGACAACTTGGCATCTTATCAGCCATAATCATCCAAACATACGCGTTTGAAGGAAAAAAGAAAAAGGAAAAACTCAATCATACCATCATAAAATGATTAAGAAATGATGAAGAAAATAGACTTGGAGAAACCAAACCGGTCATTACAGTTGCTTCAAAAAACCACTGTCCTTTGAATGCGACCGGGGACATGCTGATTCCTGCAGATCAGTCGACATAAGCAACTTATGATGTAACTAGTAATACATATTGAAGAAATGGATGAATACTAAGCTGTTGCGCATGCCATTCACAGTTGGAAAAACAGATCAATATTATAAAGATTCACCCTGTGTGTTGAAAAGCAATAATATTGATAATATTTTGTATGCACGGTTATTGTCGTACAACTTGTATGGTAAGTTCAATGTCAAATAATAGAAAAAAGTTTTCGATCAAAAATCCATATTTTGGAACGAAAAACACGAGAGAAATCCCGATGGTTTTCCACTTGAAAATCCAAATTTCTCAGCAACAACCAACACTGTAAATCCATGTGTTCTGGATGTGAACACGACGTATCTAAACACTATTTTGTCTCATTTTTGAGTCATGTCTAATAAGCATTTAATTTATGAATATTTGGTGTTCAAATGTGTAGATTCTAAAACAAATCTCCATAACATGACGTTTATGTGTTTAGATTCTAAACACTTCACCATCGCATGACGTTCACGTGTTTAGCCACAATAAACTTAGGGTTAAGCTTCTAAGTTTTGGGACATTTAACAGTGATTTAAACACGCGGTAAGGCGTTACGTTATAAAATTCTCTTGCTCTGTGAAATGGGGAAAACGATGTTGAAATCACTATGAGTTACAATAGCTCATCTACCAAGTACCACCAGTTCAGTGGGTGGTACTTGTACATACAATTGACATGAACTGACTTGTGCGATTTGGGTCATATATCTGACAAAACATGCCTTGGCCAGAAACCCAAATTCAACCATCTTAAAGATCTAACGGACATGTTCCTACTACGAGACTCAACAAGTTATTTTCACCTTGAAACTTCTGTATCTTTTTAGAGATTCAACCCAAACCCTGGACATGATTCATCTACAGAAAGACCATCCACATCTCTAACAACCTAATCAGCAAAGTCTTCCTACAGACGAATCAACGTATTCATTTTGCGCAACAACCCTGGATCCCCAACTCTACTTACTGCTTATCCCCCCCACATTATCTCCTATTCACACGTGGTATCCTGGCAGTATAAACCCACCACTATCGTACACATAGAGGTAGGAAGCTGGACGCCGTAGAACTCAACATAGTATAACTCATGTATCATGTAATCAACAAAGGCTGAGGTGCCTATTTCTACTCAACTTGAAAACTGTAGTAACCCCAACAATCTGGCACAACTTTACCACTTCATCTCAACGCATAATATCAAGCTGTTTTATGGAAGCCCGATCCAACCAGGAACAAAACCCTGTCTGTTTACGACTTGTCTTGGAAACGGACATGAGATATTTTTTGTACCGAAACTGGTTATGTGAAGATTGACCCCTGTAAAATTGGCGACTTACACCTCCTTCATACTCTTCTCAATATTCACGAACTCAACTGGTTTATATGGCAGGAATTGGAATTTTGCAAATAAATTCTTAAACTCTCAATTAAGAAACCTGATATGAAAACATTACTTTTGAACATGCTATCGTAATTGTGTAATAAGATGTGTACAGTATATTGTAGTGTATAGGCCACCCACCTACTGAAAATGGGTTTAAAACTAAGGACTATTTAACTGAAATTGATGATTTCTTGTTGATGTTAATATGTGCGACAGCAAATTGGTTGTACTGGGGATGTAATTTGATGTTGATCGTTCCCAACAAAATATGGGAGTATCAGCTTTTATGTCCATACTGTCATCCTTAGGTATGTCTCAACATGTTGTTGAACCTACACATAAACGTGGTTCATACTCTGGAACTTAGTTTATCACTAGATTGGGAGGATGTATAATCAAGAAATGAATGTCACAAAGGCCTAAATTCGGACCATTATGTTGTACTACTTTGATGTATGTAAAAAGAAACCACCCATACAGAAAATCAAGTCTGTTACTCGTAATTTTAAGACAGTAGATATGCCAAGCTTTGTTACAGACCTCGAACTGGAGTTGTCAAAACTTGAAATTAATGAAACAAAGGTACGGAACTTCGGCATATGACTTATTGAACAGACTAACAGAATGTCTAGACAAGAATGCCGCCAGCAACAACCGTGTTCAGGAGGATTAGACCAATCTCGCCTGGTATAATGATGAGATAAAGGATGCTCGTCGCATTCGACGGCAGCTTGAACGAAAATGGCAAAAACATGATTCTGAAGAAAACAGAAGAGCCTATAAAAAGCAACAGCAATTGTAAATATAAACATACATTCAAGCCAAAGTATCATACTTTAATTCACAATGCAGCTGCTGACAACCAAAAAGTCTTTCAAAATTGGAAATAAAACCCTCAATAAAGGAGCCAAATAACTGCCATAATGTGAATCATACAAAGGAACAGTGATTCCTTGCTGACTCTTTAAAACACAAGATCCTCAAAATCAGAAATAATCTCGATAAAATCGTGACAGTAACCATAGTCACCCACATTTACACAAACAGAGCAAAGAACCACACACAGATAATTGGTGAACTCAAAACAAATACCAAAATGGATAAATTTGATATGTGAACGAAGAGGATGTCAGGGAAATAAATATGCCAACTACCCAAATAAATCCTCTGTCTTTGATGTACTACCAACATGGTGCTTAAAACAATTGTATGACATCTATATCACCTCTATTAAATAAAATAATCAATATTTCACTCAAGTCTGCACTTTTCCCACCTCTTTAAAAAGGCTATTGTCACACCTATCATTAAAAAGCAACACTAGATCCAAATGAACTAAAAATTGATCGACAGTCTCCAATATTAAGGTTTTTCAAAAATTATGGAAAAATGTGTCATGTCTCAACTTTCTCTCATATGTCTGTAAATAATATGTTGGAACCCTACCAATCTACTTACAAGCCTAATCATGGAACTGAAAACGGCTCTCTTAAGGTGAAAAAATGATATCCTTTGTGCCCTTGACAACAAAAAAGATGTATATCGTGTTACTTGATTGCGTGCCGCCTTTGACATATAGTTTTGCACATCTTGGAGAAAGGCGTGCACAAAATCCTTCTGCATAAATGGAGCCGTAGATCCTGGATACTCTCCACCGTCGAGGACGTAACAGCCGAGTTTGCATTGGTGGCGACCTATCTAAGACACAAAACTTGGAATTTGGCCTAACACAGGGATCAGTGGTAGGTCCTGGTACTTTCAGCTATTACACATACCAACTTGTAAGATCATACAGAAATATAACATGAAAATCACATTTATGCAGATGACACCCAACTATACACAGATTTTAATCCTCGCATTACCCGGAGATAGTGTAACAGCTTTTTCAACTTGGAGTCTTGCATTGCTGAAATTAAGAACGGAGAATGGATAAAAATAAACTTAAACTGACTGAAGATAAACGACTTCTTTGGCGCTAGCTCCAAGCCAACATCTACTTATAAATGACCCCATTCTCAATGTATGTGGTCACGGAATCAAACCATCGTTCTGTTCGTAATCTCGGAGTTTTCTTTGATTCAACTATGACTATGTCAACTCAATGTTAATCTGTTCACATATCTTTGAATTATCAGTTAGAAATATTGGACGCATTCGATGTTATCTGATGAAGAAACGTGTACTCATGTGTACGTTCACTTGTTATATCCCGTATAGATTATTGCAATTCTTTGTTTCGAGGAAGCAGCTAAAGACACAAGATAAAAAGACGACACAAAATAGAGCGGCCAGGCTCATTTTCAGGCAAACCGTATGGATCATATCTTCTCCTCTTGCAAAGAACTTCACTGGTACCAGTTCGTGAACGCATCATGTACAAATTACTCATACTGGCATATAAAAGTAGACAGCAAACAACTCCAACTTATATACAAAATCTCAGAAGATCTCATGATTATTAAAATGGTAAAATGTTCTTCGATCTCATGCAGACAAAACATATCCTTGATTCGCAATAGCACTTACACCATCAATGTGACAAAGCCTTCTGCAATTCTGTGCAAGCTCTTTGGAACCAAATTACCTTTCTCCACTCCGTTCATATCACATCTTGCAAAATCAAATCGTAAATTGAAAACATACGGATTTCCTAAATAAGTATCTGTGAACAAGCAGCAAATAATTTTTCACTTGTAGATTAAGTTGTAACCTAAAGTGTAGCCTAAGTTGTAGCCTAAGTTGTAGCTTAAGTTGTACTATAAGATGCCCATGTTAAGCGCTTGATCTTTATTTTCTAAAGCGCTATATAAATGCTTATATTTTAAAAATATTAAAAAAAAAAAAAAAAAAAAAAAAGGGGTATATTTTCTAAATACATTGGTGAATGAAGCACTGAACTGTGTCAAGGGATGAGATTACAGCTCATAGTGAATGGTTCTCAAGGATATGGTCACTGAAAATAAAGTCAGCAAAACAGACTAGTCCATGGAGCATCATTTTTTTAGGTATGGAAATCACTAATGCCCAAATCGAGCAGATCGTGTCCACCTCCCAGTTCTGAAACAAGACAGAAAACTGCACAACTGCATGCCTACGATTTCAGATTTTGAAAAGCCTGTTGTCAAAACCAATTATGTGTACTTACATCAATCATGAAATACCCATGGACAAGTTTGCAGTTGTGCTTACATCCACTTTCTGTATTGTGTCAGGGCTGGGGGACACAATATGCTTGATTTGGGCATTGGGGTTTCCATGCCTAAGAAAATATGATGACTCCGTGGACCAAGTCTGTTTTTGCTGATTTTGTTCAAAGGTCATATTTGAACCCTTCAAACCAAAAATGAAATTTTTTTTTCAGAAAAGATGTCAACATTCTTTTATGATAAAATAAAACCCACCAGATATCAGATTTAAAAAAAAAAATGGAAAAAACATCACTTGTATTGTGGGTAAAGTTTTTAATGGGTCACCCTGTAGTACAAAATATCATGCGGCTGGCCAAAACCTTGCATTTATGAAGGAGGTTATGAAAACGGGAATGAAGAGTGTAGTTGAGTGTCCTTGAAAAAATCATGATGAAGATGATAAGATGACCCTGTGCAACAAGAGATTTCAAACTAATAGGTGTGCCTAAAATGTGAAAAATTCTGATTTTTGCACTTGATGTAAAGCTATCAAAAACTATCCCCATCTGAAAGGATTAAGCTGAGGACTGTGCTTTAGTACAAAAATATTGAAATTTCTAATTTCCTTCTCTTATAGGAGCAAATACAAAATTCAGCTATATGTTTTCTATTGAAATGAAGACTACACAAATCACATTTTGTTTTCATTTTAAGTTACTTCTTCAGCCAAATTAAAAAGGTAGGCAATTATTGGGTGCGCTAAATCTTTGGAACCACAATCACAGAACATATAGATAACTTGAATCTATCGATGCACTTAATGGAAAAGGAACAGTGAAATAGCCTTTCCTTCAATAGAGCAAAAAGTGATATTGGGTCTGTAAATTCTCACCTAAGCCATATGTGATATCATTAGTATTAGAAAAAAATCTAACGAAACGTTAAAAACGAAATTGTGTAAGGTATAGTGCATTATACAAGAGTAATTTTAGACATGGCGTGATTCCAATTAATCCGTCCCCGGTGAACGAAAGTAACACAAGACCAAAATAGCAAAATGTACACAATCCGAGAAATATTATCGTCAGTAGATCGGCAGACTGGACTGTTACAAATAGTTAATGCATATGCGGTAATTCACTTTGATATCAGGTTTAGAGACTATCAAGAGTTTTCTTGAATCAAATGGTATAGTAGTCCACTGTTAAGTTGAAACATGACGGTGACCGTTGATGACGTTATTAAAAAAAGGGCCACTAGCTCGTCCCCCAAACCCAGATTTTACCGAAGTCGTCAAATGTCAAAATATATCAGACGACAAGGATACATCATTTCCCTGTGAAAAGCTCAAGGCTAAAGGAGTTTTGAGCTGTTATGAGCGAAAAGTACCCATCATATTAAAGAATCATCATAGGCCTATACATTTATCCCCCCCCCCCTGATTAATAGGCTATAACCTCTAACGTAAAATGCATGTTTTAGCTTTCGAATTTGGCCAAAGAATTACCGGTCCGTGTTACAAGTGACAAAACATGAAATGGAAATTGAAATGGACATATCCAGTGAATTATTAGACTCAAATCAAATGGGATGTGATGTTTTGAAAAGCTACTGATGCATGCAAATATTAAACTAACTTGGCATAATTGTTAATAAAAACCTGAAATTTGGGCGCAAGGTAAGGGTAATTTTTTTCCGGGGACCACTCTGTATTTGAGGTCGTGTTTCAATTGCCATCCGAATTGTTATCGAAGGCCTAAAGATCCATCATACGCACATGAAGGCAGTGTAGTGAAATAGATAAAACATCTAGGCGTTGGATTCAACACAAACAGCAACTTAGTTCAAATTGCATTGCAGTACAGGGGACCCAATAAAAAAATTACCAAAAGTTGATAGCTGTGGATTTTATTAATAAAGAATGGGGAATTGAGCACTTACTGAAAAAAAAAAACTGTCATTTTGGCGAAGGGTCTCAAGATATGGTCACTGAACAAAATCAGCAAAACAGACTGTCCACGGAGCATCATTTATGAGCATAGAAATCCACAAGGACCAATCGAGACAGATACTGTTCCTACCCCCCCCCCCTGCCCTGACACAAGGCAGAAAAATGGTATTTGGCCACTGATGCTATGATTCAGATTGAAACGCCCGGTTGCCACAAACTCCAATTTATGTGTAAGATTGTGTACTTATCATTCATCATGAAATACCCATGGACAAGTCTGCAACTTGTGTTTGGGGGGGGGCACGATTGATCGATTGGGTATTGGGATTCCATGCTAAGAAAATGATGCTCATGAACAAGTATGTTTTCTGATTATGTTCAGGTGGACCATATTTGAGAACCACTCAACCAAAAGAACATTTTTTCAGGCATGATGCTCCATTAACCATCCTTATATGATTAAATAAAATCCACGATATCAAATTTGAAAAAAAAAAGGGGAAAATATCACTTTTCATTTGGGTAAAGGTTTTATGGGTCACCCTGTATCTTTCTATCACTGGTATTGTGGTTCAAAATATGTGTTGCCAATACTAAATAACTAGTAGACCCTCCTCGGGTCACGGTGATTAAAACGCTAAGCGACTAGAAAATTACACTAGACTCTTCCAACCAATATCCGTGGAACCCTCGAATTCTAATTTTATTTGGACATTTCATTAAACCTGCGCCCATGCAATCTTAAATGAAGCTGGATGAAGACAAATTTTATCATTGCTCGTTCGAAAATTACTCAGTATCTATATTACTAAAAACAGATCTGCCTGTCTGTCCGGATATGCAATTCGTTATATGGGAGGACATATGGGCTGACACCGGGGAGGGGGCCGGACCAACATATGAAAGGGATTGGGGGGTTAGGCTCGTGCTTCCAAACCCAAGGAATTCGGTGACAGAGGACTGAAAACAAATAGGGGCCTTGGGTGCGAGATAGCCAAATTACCCCAAAATAGGGGTAGTGACAAATATGAAAATTTTCCCGAAATGGGGTTATTTGGGTGAGATTTATTGTTCTCAAATGGGGGGACTTTGGGTGACAGTGGAAACTTTTTCACAAAATATGGGGTCATTGGGTGAAAATTAAAAAAAATATGGTTGTTTGGGTGACAAGGAACATGAGGAAAGGGGGTCTAAAACGCACTAGCTTACGCGTCGCTTCCAAGGGGGGAGTGTTGGGCGGGGGCTAGTGGGTCTATATTTAGCATGAAGGTAGGGGGAGGACCGTCTGACGTTTGTATCAGGGTTTTAGAGTGACCCAAAAGGTCAAATATCATCTAGAGGTCAATTTGCATAGACACTACGACCTGGGCACAGAAAAAGTCTGTGGTCAAAGGTCACACAATAGGTCGAAGGTCACACATGGTGGAGATGCACTCGTTGGGACCTATTTCGGCAAAATACCCTTAGAAATGGGTTACGGTTTTAAGCTCGGCAGTGGTCTGACACATGGGAGGGGGAGGATTCCCCCTGACGCGCGGCTTTTACCGGGCGCAGGGGTGTAGGTACCTATTTATTTTAGAATGATCAGCCATCCTCAATAGGGAAACTACTACAACCAACCAACAAACAAACATAAAACGCGGAAAGAAGCAAAGTCCAATTCTGAGTTCTAGCTTCTCCTTACCGGCTTTTTTTTTATGTTATTGTTTTTTCCATACTTGGGCACTCTGATAGGTACTCTGAAACAATATATGTACACATAAATGGATATCAACAAAAGCACGAAAGTGAAAACTGTATTCTCCATAATTCATGCACTGTCAAAACATATCCAAGTAGCTATCCAGAGCATGCAATTAGCTGCGGCGATTAATCGATAAATGAGACCTATAAATCGCGTGCCATTGTACCACTGTTGTAGTGTATCCATGGTCCCCGGATTAGCATTCAAAATGACCAAGAATGTGCGCAAGGTATAATGCCGGTCACGTTACTTGTCGATCGATACTGCTGGAGACAGATTCGTACAGTCTCTGCGGGCTACTCCCTACCTATTGTTAATTCCAGGAGCCTGTGCAATCACGTTCTGGTGGACAAGTTTGGTTGGGGCGGGGAGGGCTGGTAAGCTGAAAAGTCCCCAAGTTTTTTGTAGTTTTAGCATTATCTTTTACCAAGTGCGCTCTAAAACCCAAAAAAAAACACCCACAACCACACCCACCAAACACCCGGGCGCACCAGGAACCCACCAGAGACCAGAGCCGAGACGGGGTACAGCTAATTAATGTGATGATTTGAATTGTAATAATATGTGAAAACCAAAATTGTCAAGAATGTTATAGATAATCGATTCGTGTTGATACGTTCGTCCCCCTGGAGTTTTGGATATTCAATTAAGCGGGAGAGGGAAAATGAAAGACTTCAAATGCACATGCCACAACAGATTATCTTGGAGGACATTCCGGTCATATAACTCCACTCACCTGCCATAAATACAATTAATTCATGTATGGAAACGCATAATAGTGGAATTCAGCTTTACATTCCTTAACATATTGATTAACATTGAATTTTTCACATCCGCAAGGAATGGTACGGGGTCAACATCGCAGATAATTATGGACATAATAGAGAGACGGACAACCAACGCGAAAACCACCAATTACCTAATCCAATTACCCATTCACCTCGCTAAAGCTAGGCACTCGAGTGTTTCATGTGCATACACTGAGGACCGTTGTGATTAATATTACAATATAGGCACAATGTAATGTTGATTATCCATGTGGTCATGGCATTAAATTCCTACGAATCAGTCGCCAGTAAGGTATCTGGGGCAGCGAGCACAATTATATAAACCTGCACGCCAAACAAAAGAGTCTAGATAAACTTGCACGCGAAACAAAGATCTTGATTAACATTTGTGCACTCCGTCTTATGGTGGCTTCAGACAAACCTCTAGAAAAACGAGAATGATTCGTAAATACAAAGCTCTGAACAACCCAATGGATAATCAATATACAAAGGATTTACAAACCATGTCCATCAAGCATCGTTAACGGTGGTTGACAAAGTTATCCTAAGTGTGAAATGGCGTGCTTGAATGACTTTTCAATTCCCCAGTTTCTCCGGACCTCTATATAATATTTTTTTTCAAAGTCAAATGAAAACTATGGAGTTGATAAGGTGAGTTTTCTGATCAAATTGAAACAACCGAACTTTTTTCAAATTGGAAAGTGAAATCTGTACCTATCACTTGAAAAACATATTTTTTTTAACAAGAAATTTAACCAAAAATTAGTATATACAACCTGAAATAGTCCGGCAGAACCCTGATTGAACCTAAAAATGTTGTATATGTTTTGTTTGTAGATGATTTGTAAGCTGGAGGGGTCTCCTTTTAATGGAATCTGCCGGGTGGATTTTGTCCACATGAGGTTTTGAGAAATTCAAGAGGGCGTCCAAGATGGCCGCCATTACAATTTTACAGCTATAACTCCCTTATATTCACCTATAATAATAATTGTGGTGTATAGTCACTATGTTTTGGGGTCAAGTAATCAATTTAGACCAGTTTCAAGACCGATGAGGGTTCATCCTGATCAATCAAGATGGGCCACCAATATGGCCGCAATATGGCCACCAATTACATATTTTCCAAGCTTTAAACTTAAGCTTGGATGATAACTGGGTACCTAGTTATATGTTTTGGGGTCAAGTAATCCATTAAATCAATCCAGACCCGAGGGTTCAATAATGATAATCCACGATGGCGCCAATAATTATTTTAGCGTTAATTTCATATTATTTAACCTAGGATGATAAAATTGGTATCTAGTTATACGTTATTGGGATCAACCAAATCCATTAAATCAATCGGGGGCAAGACAATTTAAGGGCTCACAGTATGATCAATCCAAGATACCCGCCACTAGCCACCAATATGGCCACCACGAACTGTTTGTGCGTATTTTGTGGTGTCTAGGTTATATGTTGTTTGGGCAAAGAATCTAATGAAAGCTTTTTCAAGATTGAGGAAGGCATTGCATGTGGGAAATGAATTTAATATTGCTATAAATTTATGATTTGAGCTAAAACCTACTCTAGTTTGCTCTGTTGGTAAGGTTTGCTGTCTTATACAGTGGTAAATTCAACCACCTATTTCCGACACAAGGTTTTAGCAGGGATCCATACATTAATACAGGGTTGAGTCAAAAAAATTGACCCTGATTGTGTACGCATTTTGAATTTTAAGTCCGATATCTAACACATGTGTTATCATCTGAAAGCATACTCATTACTTTAATTTGAGGGGTTAGCGTATACTTAATCGATTCGACAGCTGGCAGATCTCTGTCAGGGTCAGCTCTCCTTCATCCTTGAGGGATTGGCGCCGACCGGAGGGCCCTTGCCGCCGAAACGCAAGCTCCCCCCACCGGAACGGAAATCGCCGGCTAAGAGAAAAACAAGCCGCCTACTGAAGCCAGGGTAAAAATCTGGCAGCTCCCAAGCGGGCGGACTCTCGAGCCCAGCCCTAGGTCGAGCTCACGTCGGGGAGGATGCCCAGAGGTCGTGGTTCGAACCTGAGGCTGGCCCCCGAACTCAGTTGGTGGACGCATCCACGCAATTGGAGGGGGGGGGAGACACCTTCAGGAAATTAACCCCCCTCCGTGACGCTGACGGCAGATGCGTCAAAGTCGGGGTGGGGGGGGGGGGGGGGCACTTAGGGTCCCAAGAAGTGTCCGGCCGTTGGTCACCATGCAAGCTCGCCATCATATCAATGTGCTAGAGCTGTGGGCAATCTTCATGGCACGCTAAGCACTGGGTCGCCCTGACCAGGGGGGAAAGGTGATCCCTGGTACGATGCGACAACATGGACGGTAGTGACCTACCTCAACAAGGAGGGGGGTGGTTTAGAGCAAGGAGACCCAGTCGCTGAAGTGAGGGTTGGTAGTCAGGCTCCTAAAGGGTGCAGGCAACGGGGCATGGCACTGATAGCATCACAGGTACCAGGGGTGGAGAATGTCTTAGCGGACGCCCTCTACCGGAAGGGCACGCAAAGCCAGGAGCCATCGAAGGTAGGGGGCGTCCACAGATTAGATAAAACGTAGATGGCGGGAGAAAAATGACTGTATCCTGAAAGCCACCTTATCCTTAGCAACACAACGCACCCAAGGAAGGTTAATGCGGGACCTGACGCAAAATAACCAAAAATGTGCGCACAGCTCCACTATGTGCGACTACGTTAAAATTGTATTGCGTACTGCGCAGTGTGTCGTTTTATACACGCGCGTCCATCAACTGAATAATGTCACGAGGGTCCATGCATCAGTAGACCTTGATGGAGTACCTAGTTTTTTTCTTTCGTATTTTTTTATATAATGGTTGGGGTTTAAGAGAAAACATACAACATGCACCCCCATGAACCCACAACAGTGACTTAGATATAAAATACAGCGAAGAATGAAGAAAAAACAACACACACAAACACAATAACAAAACACATCCCACAAAACGGGAAAGCAAACAAACATCAACAGGAACAACAACATAAAAATTAACCATGGCACTCTCAGAGAAGGAAAAATAACAAAAAGGAAACCATTAATTGAACTTCAAGTAATAAGGTTTTAAAACTTTAAACTTTTAAAAAAATGGAAAACTGAGAGGGACAAAGCCTGAAATTTGTGTAATATTTAAACAGGAGAAATTAATGCAGATGTCATGGGGGGGAGTAAAACCTAATACCAAACATGAACATCGAATTAAGAAAATTCAAACATTTCACCAGTTTTGTTATTGATTAAATGAACACAAGATATTCGCATAATGGAGGACACTTTTCTGCATTACATCAAACGTGCCAGAATTTGTGCAGGAAGATCATGCACAAAAAGATAACAATAGGGGATTCCATTCTGCCAATTGTGTGATGATGAAAAATAATACTGCCCAATTACCCTATGGAAGATTTTAAACTAGCAGGATCTTTCATAGCACATTGAAAGTTACTTTGTGATGAATATAACTCCAAACAGCAATATCTCAATCTCTTCATCAATTGAAAACATACATGTCCATTATAGCTTCAATGGAACAGATGAGAATTGATCTCTTAAAATAGAATAGGCTTGAGTGCCAGTTATTAATTTAGGCATACTCGCCGTACGCGTACTGTGATTACGCCAGTAATTTTGTAAACTTTGCAGTGTCACCATCTATCCCGAAATTTTCTAGGATTGCAGACCCATACATGTTTTCTCCATTTTTCATAGGGCCTAATTTTGATAGTTTACCATTTTATTGATTCCTTTTCAAGTTCTTGAAATTGTATTGATGTACTCCTAATTTTTTTCAGAACTTATATGCTTCATCATAATGTGTAGAGTCACGTCAGAATTAGAATTCAAGATAGCGCGTCTGGGATATTGTTTTAAAACATGCTTAGTCCTATAGAACTGCTAATCATGCAAATTTCCATCCGGCCATTTTCATGCTATTGATTTCAGCAGTTTGGTATGAAAATCTATAAATGATAGAAAGAAACTCTCACAATGAAATCTTGCAGCGCCTGTCAATAGGCCTACTATTTTTTTGTTTGTGTTTTGGTGTGTCATTATGTAAAATGTGGCTCGTTTGCTCACTAGCCGTAGACACAGTGGTAATAAAATACCGTCAAATTGCCGTTTTTTAACATTTCATTACCAACCACTTGCGAACGCGCGTTCTGTTTGATCCCAATAAAGCGTACATTTTAAACCTTCTTTTAAATTAATTTAATGATTCGTATACTATCTATTCAATTACTGTTAAGTTGGATATAGTATGGCGTTTTTCGTTTTCAAAATTATACGTTTTATAGCTCCTGCGAATACGTAAAAAAACGTTTTTTTGGACCATTCACTTCAATCTACCACCACTTGAGAACGCAATTTCTGTTGGGATTTCTAGAAAGTAGCATTGTAAACTTTATTTTTAATTAGTTTTATATCATATATTATTCCAATTACTATTAAATTTGTAGATAATAGTGCATTTATTCGTTTTTGAAAATCAGACTTTTATTGCTTCCGTACCTACAAAAACCAACCCTCGATACCGGCAATACCTATTTTATATATGAGTCTCACAATTATTGACATAACGTATATATTACAATATCAAGTAAGGATTTGCTGTTGCGTATTTACCAATGAAGTTATCCCCTATCATCTAACCCGTTTGTTAGCTCAATCACTTAGATCCGCTATAGTTTTGTCTCCATCGGCGCGGACGCATTTTACTTTGGGTCGTACCGCTGTGGTGGGGCACCTACCTATTCCCGTCTGGGGCGAACATTCTTGTTAAATTATTTATTTCACTTTAACATGTGTTAAAATCCCATACGTTAGGCCATTATGACCTTTTGACATGTTTTAACACATCGCGGTTCACAGGACTGGAACTTCCATTTGTCTAGAAAAAAAGTAGGACCTACAACACAAAAGATTTTAAAAATGTTAAGGTTCTTTAATGTTTAAGGTGTGGGGACGGGTAACCACTTCGAAGCGCGGAACCTTTGCAATGTTTATTTTCCAAAGCACTTTTTCTTCCTCCTCGTGAAAAATTGTTTAACAACTTTGAACAATAAAGCAAAAGGATCCCTTTATAATGAATAGAGTTTATAAGATCACGGTCCTTACAAAGTACAATTGAGTGATGGGTCAAGGTTAATTTGAACGAACCATAAAGTCAATTGACCTTGTAGAGTTCATGATAATAGAAGTGTCAGGGGTGGATGTGGTAGAGTGGCTCCCTTTCGCGCGAAGCGCGGAAACCCTTTCAATGTGTTAATTTATCCAAAGTACTTTTTCCTCCTGAAAATTGATGAGACAATGTTGAAATTAGCAATGTTTTTCCCTATTTATAAGGTATAGGTCATTTTAAGATCACGTCCTAAAAAGTAAAATTGGAGTTAATGGGTATGTTTTAGTTGAAACCAGATGTCAATGATCTGGGAGAGTTTATGACAGCGGCAGGGGTGGATGTGGTGAGGGTGGCCCCATCAGCGCAAGTGGCGGATCCTTGCATGTTCCATTTTCCATTCACATTTTTTTCCTCGTGATTAGGTGATGGAACAAAGTTGAAAATGAGCAAAAGGTTCACCATGATAGTTTATATAGATCCAAGGCCTTAAAGTAAAAAATATTTAATGGGTAAGGTTTTATTTTAACAACCAGAAGTCATCGAGCATGGAGAGTTTCAAATTAAAGCGACGGGGTAGGCGTGTCGGGAGGATCCGCATCCCGCTCGAACGCGGAACCCTAAGCAATGTTGCTTTCCTAAATCTTTTCTCATACCAAATTGATAGAAACGTTGACTTTGTAACATTGGTTCACTTTATAATTCTTTATAAAAAATACGATTATGGGCTTAAAAAGAGTAAGACAAAGTTATGATTTCGTTTTGTTTTGCACTCATATGTAAAGTGTCCATCTCGAAGTCATATACCCAGTGCGCGGGGGTGTGTGGAGAGGTGTCCCGCGCGAAGCATGGGAACCCTTGCAATTTTCCATTTTCCAAAACAACATTTTTTCACAATTTTTTATTTGAACAACACCATAAGTCACAAATGACTTATGAGGGTTGCTATCTAGGAGCCTATGAAGCTGACACTAAGGGTAGTTCGGAGGTGCACCCCTAAATTTTTGTTTTCTAAACAGATAATTAGCAAATGGTACTTCTTCATTTGGACGGAGCCGGTTACCGGGTGCTTTTTGCTTATTAACCTCTGAAAAATCAGCAACCTCGCCTTTTATTTCAGAGAATGACGAATGCGATGCTCGTTTTTTGGGGGGGGGGGGGGCTCCATTTTGAGGGGTGTTGACGCTTATGTAATGCTGTTAAGACACCCATTTTCAGCATCGTGTCACCCAGTGACCCTATTTTTGGAAAATGTCACCACTCATCACCCAAACACCCCTATTTTTTGGAGTCTTTTTTTTAAAATTTTCCCCCCAAAGAAGACCCCTATTGTTTTTTAGAAAATAATTGCTAAAATTTTTACCCAAGACCCCTTTTTTTTGAAAATTTTGCAAGATTCTTAAATTTGTTTTAATGGGAGGCGTATTTCCACTACTTTGCGGACAACCCGAACATGAGGCGCCATTGTTTTATTAGACTTCTGCAATTTGATTCTGTGAGCGACATCCGTTTCATTACTTTAGTGGATACCAGTATAATGGGTACCATTGCTTGTTAGACTTTTGTATTTTTTTCAAGGGAACGGCATCGTGATCATCATGGGATGCATGATCATGTGCCAATACTTTTTAGACTTCTGCAAATTTGCTTCTCAAGTGGCGGCATCAGTTCATTAACTTCATGGTGTATCACCTTGCCATTTTGTGTCCCTATGGTGGCAGAGCTGGGTGGAAGAAGGAACATAAGTGGAGCCTTCAGCATGGCGCTGTTGCTTTTGCGTTCTTAATCAATTGCTCTTTTGCGCTTCAAAAAGGGGGCAGCATGAACTTTAATTCCTGGCAATTGGATGACTAGTATTAAAGTATAGGGGTGCATTGCAAGTAGTACTGCTTCCGCAATGTTTCTTCCAACAGGGACGGCCGGCCATCAGTTGACAGGGTGCTTATGCCTATTAGACGTCAGGCCATTTTTGTTTTCAAGGGCGCGGCGTCAGTTTATTCTTCACTGGCACGACCAGTATATGGGGCTCTCGTCACTAGAGCAAGGTGTGTTGGAAAGCGACTTCAGCCAGGTCTTGCATTAAAGGGGGAGCCATCTTTCCTATAGGCCTACTTCTGCAAAGTAAATGGATCAGTTTATTATAAACTTTTTATGGTGACTTTATAAGGGCGTCATTTCATTACCAGAGTTCTGCAAGGATATAGACGTGTTAGTCTCATAAACGTAGTTGTTGGCTGAGTTACCAGAGGGCGTAGTTGCAGAGTTCTTGTAAATTTCGTAATGGTGTTTCTGCCATGTCTGGAAAGCGAAATCAGTTTCGGACTTCAATGTAGTGGCTTTTTTTTCTTAAAATAAGGGGGGGCGCAGGAGAGGGCAAAATTATTGGGACGTACCTGTACGTTGTGTCCGCCCGTTCCGACGCCATGTTTGTCTCATCTTAAGTTGAAGGTGACGTCATTGCGACTTTTATGTTGCGAACCCATGAATCGCGCGCGCTATGTTGGAATCATAGCATGATACGCCCGCAAATAAAGGCGGCACGATCGAGACGCTAGTGGGAATTGCAAAGACGCATAATGACGTCACCATTCACTTGACGGTGAGACAAAGTATATATGAGATAACATTACATGTGGCTGGTTTAATGGGTGCAATTTGTATTTTAATCCCCACCACATCATGCACTAGGCAACTCAAAAAGTAATAAATTTAACACCCCAAACATGTCTATACCTGGCGAACTAGTGTTTGTATAAAAGTTTCACAGGGTGTAGATATCCTTTCCTAACCCACCATCCCCTCCCATCACCCCATCAATCAATAGCTATCAATGTGGATTACTCTCCATTGAAAATCAGATTTACATGAGCAACATTATCGGGGGTGGGGGGGCAATAAAAGCATTCGAAAATGCTTGACAGATATTGAGATAGTATTCAATACACATGGAATTAAGCCGAATGACCACATGATGGAATTGCCATAATTTGTCTTTTAATCACTATTTTGGATCATTTAATCATTAAAAATTAGTGAAAAGTTTTACCTATTAAACTAAGTGTTTTCCACGACCCATTCAACACCCACCCCATACATGTATATTGAGAGGTATATGTAAATAATAGGAGCAAAATGGCGCTTTATGCAGCAAAAAAGTTTTCGTAATGATTAGTTATATTAGGCGATGATTATTATTTTTCTCTCCCCTAATTTTCATATGTACCCGGTGTCCCAGCTTCGTATTCTAATCTTTTCCTCATAAAGTTCTCAAATCCCCACATTCGTCCAATCATCAGTATCACAATATCCCGTATGTCTAAACTTGTTTTAGGCTACTCAAGTTCTTGCATCCGCATCTATTTTCTCACAACTCCTTCTCAAACTCCAGTACACCGTTTATTCCTATTATATAGTGTCAGGATCACGTGCCAACCGGTAACTTCGTATTCTTAAGGCATAATAGACCCTAAAAAAGGGTTTGGTCGATATGATAATCTCTCAACATACACGCAAGGCCCCTCTCCCAACGTACCGTCTTCTAATCTATCTCCCCCTCTCTTTCTCACTCACCCATAATTACTCCCCAAAGTTTCCGTTAAATTTTGACATCCACAACTCATTCGCAAAAGTTCCTCTTTCCCTCTTTTTCTAAAAACCCTGTGTTCCAGCAGCCGTAGTGGTTTTTTCATTTAACTCCTCCTCAAACTCCAGTATGTCGTATTCCTATTTTCTACCCTATAGGCCTATAGGCCTTCTTCTTTCTTAGCGTATCAACAAGTCGTTGGTAATGGAGTGTTTGCACCGGCAACTTTCCCGTATCACGAATTCTTAAGGCCAAGGCTTAGGCCTATAATGTTTTGTTCTTATTTTTTTGTCTACACCCAAGCACCACACCAATGTTCTGGGATTTTAAACAAAGGCCTATCGGCCAAAAAATGGTTTCTCGCAGTGAATAAACCCCCCCCCCAAACCAACGATGGTGAGGACATTGAGGGATTTGAGAGGACATGAGGACATTTCCAGAAAGACGTCCCCATTCCATTTTTTGTTGGTGTTGTTTTTTCGAACCCTGTTTTTTTAGTTTTAGATGACTTTGGAGGTGACTTGGTCGGATGCGACCCCGTTTTTGGTAACCAGATGAATGATTTTTTTTGTCGTGTACGACAGAAATCAGTTGCATGATTTTCCATAGGGACGTTTACGATACTGGCAAGTTCACAACAAGGTTTGCGGCCTTCTCTTTGTACTTGTTTCTCCAAATAAACTTTTAAATGTTCTCGGTGGGTGGCCTTCAAACTGATCCAGTACAGTTTGTGAGAAACTTGTATCCTCAACAAATCTTCTCTGTACTGTTAAATTTTGCCAACGCCTTTGCCAACATACGTTGTGGTATCAACTTGTCAATTTTATTTAGTCTGCACTTGTGTTATTTTTTTTTTTTTGTCGTTTATTGTTCTCGTCTACTTGCACATGTATTAAGGGTGGTCAATTTCTCGCGAGCCTGCTCTCATTTGACTACACTTCAAATTCTTACTTTTGTTCTTGTAAATGAGATCTGCCCTATAGGCCTAACGTATGGTAGCTGAAACTGATTGCTCAAAGTTTATGTCACAAAAAAAAGTCACGTAGCGCGTAATTGGGGGGACACGCAACTAGAGCATAGTGAGCATTTCAGATCGCTAAACGCAGCGCGCTAACTATCGCCGACATACGAAACTGTTGCGTAGTGTGAATCCTAAACAATTTGTTCGACGCACAGGTCGCTGCCGCCATTGCCGCCAACAATCACCATGGAGCTTGGCTCAACTCCCTACGTGCTTCGCCCTCACCGTCGGCGCCTATGGGGCGTCAGTTGAATGGCGCCTCCTGCCGGCAGTATGCCGGTCATTTTTCAGAGACTACAATGTCCCCCTTGGACCTTATTCCCCTCCCCGCCATATGTGAATCACCAGCTCCGGCGTACTACTCATGGAGTCAAGATCCCAGGCTGGGGTCGTGTGGCAATGGTGGCGGATTGGTCGGGCTCATTGCTCACGCAATTTCCCCCCATTGCGATGTGACCGATACGAGAGTCCTCTAGAAGGGTAGCTCGTCCGACAATTGCTGGTTCTGTTGGTGGCCCCCTGTGACCGGCTGCAGCTGTAGTTCCTACGCCTTCTGGAGCTGCTAGTTGTGGACCCCGTCTTGCTCCGTCAGTCGCGGGATCTGTTAAGCGGTCCTCCGTCCGACACGTCCCGTCCCGGAGCGTACCATCTGCGCTCTCAAATTGACTGTCTGGCGCATTTCAGCCAACAATACACTCAGGAGGGACTTTCTGAACAGGCTGCCGCGCTCGCTTGCTCAGGCAGAGGCGGAAGAATCCAACTAGAGAATCTTACGATGCTCGACTCCACACGTTCTAGTAAATCTGGTGCGCCACGTCGAGAGATCGATCCGCTGTCTGCGTCTAGTAGGGCAGATCGGGGATTTTCTAACGGAAATTTTCCACGAGGGTTTGGGCCTCCAAACAGTCCAGGTGCTACGCACCGCGATTGGGGCGCTTCCACGGGCACATCTAGAACAAGGCACAGTCGTCCTCTAATAGCCCGATCCTGGCGAATCTGCTGAAGGGCATGATTACGGTTCGTCCCCCGGTTTCGTTCCGGAGTGGTATCTGCCGCTAGTGCTCCCGTTCTTAGCGTCCGAGGAATTCGAGCCACTGGAGAGGAGCCAGCCTCCTGGATTTATCTAGGAAGACGGCCTTTCTCTTGGCAGTCGCCTCCGGTCGACGGGGTTCCGAGATACATGCCTGTCCAGTGACAGGCTCACTTGCCGGGGGTCGAGAGGATGTGGCGTTTCCATCTCTCCCACGAGCGTGGGTTTCTCTATCTAAGAATCAGACCCTGTTTTCACACCACGCCCAGTGTTTCATCACGGAACCTGAGTCTTGGCTGGCATGACGTTCGGAGAAACCCTGGTGGCCGTCAGGACACTAAAATGGTACCTGGTAAGCTTACCGTGAGACAAGTGTCCTCCTGAAGACAAAACAGCATTACATCTGCACTGCCCCTCCATATGGTCCAGCTGCGAAGGCACCGTTAGCCAGCTGGGTTTCCTCGACCATCCGAAGCGTACACCGAAAACATCACGACCGGTTGGTCCGGCTCCGAGATCTCGTGTTAGGACCAATATATCCTGGTACTATAGTTGAGTTCCGCAACCACGTTTCAGTGAGTTATCTTCGAGACGTCCTGGTGCGGAGAGGGGATGTTGCTACGGCAGCACTGTGTGCCGGTAAAGTGAGTGCAATCAGAGCTCTAGGTAAGTCTCTCGGTGCAGACGGGGATACGCTAGCGCTGGTGACTACCTCCCCGTACCTTCTTCCACCGCCCTGAGACTACCAGGTGATCCTGTGCAAAAGTAAGGTCGCGGAGGGTAGCTATCGAGGGCGCAGTGTATTTCCCTCTCAGAGGGAGAGGGGGATACACTAGCGATCGATACCTACCCCTCCGCGACCGGTACGACCCTCCCCAATGTTTTTTTCCACCCACAAGAAGGTCTCGGAGGTTGTGTTGTACACAATTTGGAGAAACAATTGGGATAAGGACGATTCACCGCGCATGGGCGGTGAGTTCCCGAAATGTAGTGCGCGCTATCGGCGGACTATTTTCGCGGTAGCGAAATTTTAATGTGGTATAGAGGTTTCTGGTCGGCCGAAAATGAGACATTTGGATGCAGAATCATATGGGTGGAAAAAGATAGTCAGACACTAACACACCACCAACTTCTTTGCAGCTTACAAGAACTTGGCTCCAGACTCTATCATGCGGCTAATAAGGTGTGGTCGCCCAGTCTCTTGGTGTTTGTGTTTGGTTGGTTCTCACCCTTTCTATTCCCCGTATCTGTCGTTTTACTAAAGCAACATGAACTGCCACACTATTTAGTGCCTGCAAAGTTATAGGCTGTACCCAAAACGTACAGCTTACTGTGTTCTTCCAAGTATGATGGAGTTTTGGTAGTATAATGAACACTTGTGTAATTTACTTCTACTGCTTTCTTTTTTCTTTCAAGCATTTGCAATTTGAATAAGGCAACCGCTTCGTTTATGAAAATGGATTGAGGTATAATATTTTCCACCATGAGTCATTGCTCAGCTGACCTTTAATAAGTGGTTTTAACCTCATCCAATGAGTTTTTTCTGACCCAAAACAAACGATGAAACATGTTATTCATTTGCACCACAACGTACACGCTGTAACTTACTAATGAATGGACACCACAAGTCCACTATATAACTTAATATGACGCGTCCTCTCGCTCAAGCCAAATCTGCGACATATTGGGCAGCCAGCTTGTTTTACACATAAACACAGTCTTTCCTCACTGTTCTTGTACTTGTTTAATGGGCTACTTGACATTAAACGTGTACTGGACACCTCTGATATATAAGTTACATATGAAACCCTGTAGGTCCATATTGGCTGCCTTATTGGCCGTTATTGACAGCCATCTTGGTATTGAACCATTATGTTGGAACCACCAATGTCTCGCAATGGTCTTTTCAATGGATTGCTTGCCCCCAAAACATGATTAGATACGAAAAATACCCATAGGATAAAAGCAGGTTTTTCACAGCTGAAACCATATTGTGTGTGCCATATGGGCCTCTTGGATTGATCATATGTTATACCTCAATGGTCTTGGAATTGGGTCTAATTGTATTCCCTGACGCCCCAAAACATATGACTAGACCCCAAATTGTTATCCTAGTGAAATTTAAGGGAGTTAGAAGCTGATAATATGTAACGCGGCCATCTTGGTACGCCATCTTGAATTTCTCAAACCCTCAAGGTGGACAAGTCCACCCGGCATATTCTGAAAAGAAGACACCTCAGGCTATTCAAATCAAATCATAAAAAAACTATATACAAACTTTTTAGATATACCCTGAAAAATCCAGTTCTCTTGCCGGACTGAAAATAGGTATTCTATGTGAAAAAACGTAGGATTTCAAAAACTTTGTTTATTAGTCGATATTTTTTTTTCGAAAAGTTTTAATCATTTCATTCATGATTAAATGATTGACTGTTGAAACATGTTCTCAAAAATATTTCAATAAACTAGTTTTCAGTAAAAACCTCCTGAGTCCCATTAATTGAATTGAAAACGGATTTTTATCACTTTTCGAAATTAAAAAATTTTCAACTCGGATACTGAAAAATGGGTTTTAGGCACTTCTCACGTGAAATCGATATTTTGTGAGTTTAGAATTACAAAGTTCAACTGAACTTTTTGGTGATTTCGAATATAACAAAAACAAATCGTAAACTAACCAAAGAAATCTTTACGAACGTGACCTTTAAACAAAATTACACTTTTGAAAACTTAAAAGATATATCATTTTATAGCTTATCAAATATAAAATTTTAAAAATCTCCAATACTCAAATGTCCTTTAAAAAAACCTTGTAATTCTCAGTTCAAAATGAGCAGTTGACAAACGCAGATTATAAACTTAATGACAGTAGGGTTTTTATGTATGAAAAACTTTTCGGTCATATTTATAGCTTTACTTTACTCGATAACTAAGTTTTTCAATCAAAAAAACAAGTTTTCACCTAAACCTAAATTTTCAGTTGAGAACAAACTTCAGTTAATACTATCGATATTCCCGAAAAATAAGTATTAATTAATGACGAAAAAAAAGTGTACGAAGTGATGAGGATTTGGCTGTCATATATGGCCTAATTATATACCTCTTGCTGCCAAGTAGAGACCTGCTGTACTCACCGAACCGTGGTCATACAAACCCTCATACACGCAAGAACACGTATGTTTTTGTTTGACATTTTGTTTACTATTTATTTGACAGGATTTGCGCTACTCGAAAACAAAGACTGATTACTGGACAATTAGCTTGTACATGATCCGGCTTTTTAATTGAGAGGGGGAGTCACCTCATGCACGCCATACTAGCTTTGTCCAAAACCCTCAATAATGGGCGTGAATGGCAGTGCTGTTGTTTAATGTGAATTATTTATTATCATATTTACAATAAACGGGAGAGTTAAGTAGTTCTGCCACCAACCATCTTCACATGACCAGTTTATTCCATTGAGGCTGCCGAATTCATTGGTGGTGGCACAATATACAAAATGATTTTAAAAACTAACCAAGTTTATAGGCCATGTAGACATGTGTGACAATACAAGGCTTCATGGGTGAGATGTGAACCCACAATCTTGTCATATAGACCTACACTAGACTAGGCCTAAAGAATCGGACCACATACCTTTAATTGGAGAAGTCCAACTTCAAATAATATTCCCTAGTTGTTTAACTGGAAAGCTATAACTGGCAATATTTGTTACTGCGGGCAGTCCACCTCTTGTGTACTTGCGCTCCGTAAGAATACTGCTTGTAATCTCAAATGAAACACAATGGCTTTTAAAATGGTAGACTGTACCCAAGTCTCGGCTCTGTCTTTGGGTTTAGAGCGCAATTGGGTTAAAAGATAATGCTAACTCTCGTAAAAAACTTGAGGACTTTTAGCTTACCATCCCCACCAACCACCTTGTCCACAGAGCGTGAATTACACAGGGCTCCTGGAATTAACACGAGGTAGGGAGTAGCCCGCAGAGACTGTACGAATCTGTCTCCAGCAGTATCGATTTCACAAGTAACCAGTGAACCGCATTACCTTGCGCACATCTAGGTTAATTTTGGGAAAAAATCTAATCCGGGGACCATGGATACGACCACAACATGTTGATCATGGCACGCGACTTAAATAGGTCTCATTTATCGATAACGCGACCGCAGCTAATTTGAATAGCTCCTTTAATAATTTTGACAGTGCATGAATTATGCAGATACAGTGTTCACACTTTCGTGCTTTGTGACAATCATTTATTTGTACATATATTGTTTCCAAAGCACCTACAGAGTTGCCAGTACGGAAGATAAACAATAACATAAAAATAGAAAAGAACGGGGAAGGAGAAGCTGAGAAATCAAAATTGGCCTTGTGATTTCTTCCTCGTTTTAATGTTTGTTTGTTTTTGTTGGTTGGTGTGTATTTTCCCTATTGAGGATGGTCTGATCATTCTGAAAATAATGGTAAACTACAGCCGCTGCGCCCAGGTAAAGGCCGGTCGCGTCAGGGGAAATTCTCCCCCTCCCAGGTGTCAGAGACCACTGACCGGCTAGAAAACCGGTAACCCAGTTCTAAGGGTATTTTGCCCGAAATGGTACCAACTAGTGCATCCACCATGCGTGACCTTCGACCTATGTGTGTGAACCTTTGACCACCGACTTGTTCTGTGCCCAGGTTAGTAGTTCTATGCAAATTGACCTCTAGATATATTTGACCTTTTGGGCCACTCTTAAACCCTGATAACAACCGTCCAGACTGTCCTCCCCTACCTTCATGCTATATATTAGCCTCACCCCTCCCCCCCAAACACTCCTCTCTGGAGGCGACGCGTGTGTAAGGCTAGGCTGTTGAGACCCCCTTTCCTTGTCACCCAACACCCCATATTTTATTTAAATTTTCAACCCAATGACCCCATATTTTGTGAAAATTTTTACCACTGTCACCAAAGACCCCTATTTTTGGATAAAAATAAAATCCACCCAGACTCCCCAGTTCGGGAAAATTTTGCATATTTTTCACTCGGAAAACCCCTATTTTGGGTAATTTGGCTTCTCTCACCCAAAGCCCCTATTTGTATTCAGTTCCTCTGTCACCGAATGCCCCTTGGTTTTGGAAAGCACGAGCCTAACACCAATCCCATTTCCATATGGTGAGTGTCCCCCCACCCCCCCCACCCGGTGTCAGCTCATATGTCAAAGTTGCATAGCCGGACAACAGCAGTCTGTTTTTAGTAGTTTTTATAATATAGATATCTGAGGATTTTCGAAATACGAGCAATGATAAAATTGTTTTCTCAAGCTTCATTAAGATGCTGAGCGCAGTTATTGGCAATGCAAATAAATTAGAATGGAGATCTTTATTTCAATTAGTGACCAACTATCCAAATAAAATGATTTTATTGCCGTGTTATATGACAATAAAGTACAACGAAAGGGTTCCGATATTTGATTCAGTGATAAAATATCATACAGAACCCTACTAGTACTCTATACTTGATTAGAGTTCAATAAAATGCATCATCATAAAGTCAAATAAAACATTAAACGCGAAAAGCGTGACTTGGGAGGCCAAACACTTGCCTAAGTCAAACCACAATGGGCGCGTGCGACAACCCCATGGCCCAGGTGGCTGTCAACAGCCGCCTCAGTCAGTTCCGCAGGGCCCCGTTTT
>JAMKCH010006684.1:0-51710 GCA_023653785.1 Ophioderma brevispina | reverse complement strand
TGTGCCCAAATTTCTGCAAAATATGGGCACATAGGGATTGACTTTGGAGTGTCTGATGATGTCGGCCTTTCAATATGTGGTAAAATATGTTAACCCTATAAACCTAATGCCTGGTTCACACAGATATATGTACACAGTGTGGGGGTCAAAGGTCATCTACAGGCAGGGGTATGATAGACCCCAAAATGGTCAGACTTATCAAATGGCTGGTGTTTCACATAATGTTGATCGATTGTCATGGACTCTTAGATACTTTGGTCCTTGAGTCGTGTCCTACGTATTGGTGACCTCCTGTGGCCTTGGTGACCTCACTGACCTTTGTCCTCATTCACCCATAGCAACGGCAGATGACGCCTGCGTACGATTGAATGCTTTATTTGTATTTGGGCATCAAATATTTGATCTAGAAACTATGATTGTATTAAATTTAGAATGCAGTGGGATTGTGTACATCGATTCTAGAATATCATAATTGACTTAAATAATTTATTAGTTTAGATGTGGGAAGGGGCCAAAAGATGCAATCTCTTATGTGTGAATTATTTATTTACTAGTATTATGGTAATCAACCAAAACATCAACAGTTCTAAAATACAACTGGTTTGGTTATTAAAGGATAGCGCTCTTCCCTTTCAAGAAAACTACAGATGGGATAAAATGACAATGTTCTGAAGAATTTCACAAATGGAACTAACGTAGTTATCCCATAAAATGTGAACATTTTGCAAATGATCAAGCTAATTTCCCTCACCCCAGGAAGGGACACGGAGTGGCAAGGATTTTAAGAGGTTTTACATAATGAGATTAAATAGGTGGTTAAATTTCACTTGGGAATTGTCTTAATGTCCTTTCTCACCTGTAGCCATGCCCAATTAGGTACCCCTATTCAAAAAATGCCACAATTTTAAAAATATTTTAAGTAAAAAATAATATCTTTAGATTGTAAAATTGTCAGTGTTCCGGAATTATGGATCATCTTTTTGTGCTTTCGTTTTCCCTGTATGTAATCAACAGCTCAGAGGCCCACACCTTTGGGGGAAAACAGTGGCTGTGGCCACTGGCATCTTAATAGAAAACATTTACAGGGGAAGTTTCCATAAACCTGAACCCACTTTTTTCTGACACCACTATGAATCGGAAACCATGAATGGAAAAAACTTGTCGCTTATACTTGTGAAGGGTTTCCGAATTCAAAAGTGGCTCAGGAAAAAGCGTCAGATCCTATTCCAAGTGTCTTTCCCGTTTTGCACAGATAAAAAATAAAAAAAGTGCATTTATTGGACTATTGGTGTTTTGATTGGTTCTTTTGTATGTTCCCTTTCAAAAGATGAGATGTAAATTCCATCACTTAACAGTTTACCAAGGGAAACATCTCGGAGTGGGGAACATCCTGAAAAAAAAAAATGGTAGTGGTGTGTATGTGATGGCACTTTTTACAGTGGTCCTGGCTTGGAGCATGTGGTGTCATTATTTAAAGGCTGACCTAGAGATTTCAAAAATATATATTTGTGTAGTAAATGGCCAACTAGAACTAAAAGGGCCAACATGTGGTCACAGGATTAAAGACGCCCCCATCCGCACGGCGAAGTTTGTGGGTTCGAACCCGGCTGTGGTCAATGTGTTTCGCACTTGAAGTAAGCGCTTTTTACCTCAATGACTCATATCTACCAGGTGTATAAATGCGGTGGGTGGGTACGGCCATTATTCAAGGTCGGCAACTAGCAAAATATATGGTGTGAGAGTCTGGCCCAAAATCGCCTTGCAGAGGATGGCCACTCCGTTCCTGTGTAACAGGTCTGTACCTCTTTACTTTAGAAGTGTAAATATACTAACCTAAAATGTTTAATTCCGAAGGTAGGAGATGAAATCGGATTTTCCGTTCTTGCAGTACAGATTTATGTACAGTATAACAGTTGCCATAGGATACCGGGGTATAACAAATCAATTCCGTCCGGAAAATTTTAAACAAAAAGTTGGATGTTTGTTAATTTTCTATAGGAAGGACTTCGATTTGAGCTTATTTACATTTCCACATTGATTATTATTGAGACAAAAGCATTATGTATTGCACAAAAACACATTGGTTTTGAAACAATTGTATAGGGCACCCTCCACTCGAAAATCGTCGTATTCACCCTCATTTTACTCCCCCATCCCAATAGGTGTTTCTGTTAATTATAAGTACAAGGTAAATTACTTCCTAAATCTTTAGCTAAGAATATTTACATGTTGATAATAGCTTACCAGTTGATATATATTTCAAAATGTATATAAGAAATGAACTTGCAGCGATTACAAATGCAGCAGGCTGTAAATCAAAATATACAATCAACCTTATTTCTTCACATCTAAGTTCCAGCATCGGTTTTTGTTTGCAGTGGGCCAATCTAAAGGAGTATTGTTATATTTACACAGTCAGGGACTTGACAACGCATGACCATGCTTTTTCTTCTGTATAGTATTACGGTTGTCTATTCAGTCAAAATGCTCCTACTTCTCCTACCGATCACATCCGTATGATCATGTGACTCATGAGAAGTTTAGTTTTGACATTCCCCACAAAAGTTACTAATGAAATTTTGATCAAGGTCGTTTGAGGTCACAGGGGTCCAATGACCGATTTTCACAACTAAAAATACACCAAAAGGGGACATAGATACACGAAGGTGGGGTTCTAAGTTCCTACCTACATATTATTTGGCAATGGGTCAACACGATTCTTCTCATGTAGGCAGTGCGTCGCCAGATTTGTGGTCGAGGGGGCATCACATTTGTGAACGTACCGACGTTTTACACGCAATGATTTTTTTTTTTTTTTTTTTTTAACAATGTTTTGCCCCCATTTTTTTTATATATATAATTTAAAACCGTTTACCTCAGACATCGAAGGGGGGGGTTGACATTGTGTCGAAAGTTACAACGTATTATATGCTAGTAGGATGTCAACTGGCACTCCAATTGTGTGGAATGCTCCCAAGGGCATAAACTTTGAACAATTTCTTGGCATTCTAAATTCAGGAAAAATATTGTTGTAGGCTAGGGGAAAGGTTCTAGCTTATATATTTGAAAAACCTTTATCTATCATTCTGTGTAAAAATTAAATCCATAAACAACGAAATAGTGTCTAAATTAGACATTATACAGTCCCTGGTTTTTCCCTCTGCTGGCATCCAAAATTGTGCCAAGTGGACCCACCATCATTTAAATGACCCTGTTGACACCTTAATGTACCCAGCTCTTTGAATCAAAATTGCGGTTTTGAATCTTCACCACTTACAATGACGTTGCCACCCCCCTTTTAGAAAGAAATGATCTAAAGAGTCATGTCTGAAGGGGGCACTTTTCATTAATAAATCCTCCTTTGAAAAAAATAAAGCATTTCCATAAATTCTCCACTTCTGTCTTTCAAAGACATTACTGAAAATTCCAAGCAAAATCAGAAAAGCGTGCTTTGTATATGTCAAATCTTTAAATTATTATCTACAACTTTCCCTGTGAACATTTTTTCACAGCATGTTAAGGATCACACCGAATTGCAACTTCATGTTTTAACGCATACTATTAAGTCATTTTTTTTCAGAGAACACTTACTTGAGGATTAAATGTGCATCTCATCTGCATATTTTTGACATGTCACCCACTGTTTGAACCACATGTCAGTTATCCTTACAACTGCCATTTATCATTTTTAAATAGTCCAATTGTTTTGGCCATATGTCACTTACACATATTAATTTGGGAATTTTCTAACCATAGCCCTGGAACTAAGGAAATCAAAAAAGCCATCTATATTTGCATATTTTCTATCCGGTGCAGTTGGTAATCCACCTGATGGATGCAGCTAAGATAACATAGTTTACGGACTGTTTATAATCTTCTATGGAAATGAAAGTCACTATGAAGCTTGTATATATCTCCTTTTTGCATATTAATGACTGGACTTCGTCATTTTTCTGAAGCATACCTGGTCTTTGTAAAATTGAAACAAGAGAACCCTTGTTGTCAGGCCAAAATAAAAATATGGCTCAGCACAAGGCAGCTAAGTTTTGGTTTTAAATTGATTTTCCAGCACCTTAGAAGGGCACATTCAAAAGATGTACAATTCCTCATTTATATTAGCATTTTTCACAACCCGAAATATGCAAGTTAGTCCACTTTCCTTATTTGGGCCTATTTCAGCAGAAACTTGGCAAATTGTGGAGCACATTAAAAAATTAAATAGCCCCCCCCCCCTCCTGATCCGCTTCACCTGCAAGATGATCTTTGAATGTCATTCTCCTCCAGAAGCAGAGATGAATGCGCTATAGTTCTATATAAAAAATGAACCTATCTCAAACTTCAATTTTTCATTTGACATCCCTACTTCTAGTAATTCACAAACCATAACCGTTAACACACACCCGTTGATCATTTTTTGCATTATTCATATTCAGGAACCACAAAACACCCTCGCACAAACAACTTTTTACCCAAATTACCAGACGGACCGTATGTACCGACAAAACATCGCGTCGGGGGGGCAACGTTCCCCCACTGGGCGTGCCCACCCTCTGCTAGCCAACTCATGTAGGTGATATAGCTATTAGGACCCTTAACAAAAGTTCTATCTCTAATTCTCATTCTAATCCTCTGAGTCTAAAATCTCTTGCTAACTTGTCCAGAATGCATGTTTAAAATTCCCTGGAAGTCAGTGGAGGTCACGGGGGCTAATTCAAGGTCTTCAGGGTAAAAAGGAACCTCATTTTTCAAAATGCATTTGATGCTGAAATTTGCAGAAATTATCCTTATGCATTTTAAAAACTGTTAGAAATATTTCAAGATGAGGTCATAAGGGGTTATTTAAGAGTCAAAATCAACTTTCTAAATCTTCCAATTGGACTTTTTGAAATGATCCTTATTCCCGCTAAAAGTGATTTATCCTTTTCCAAGATCATTGAGGTCGTTAAGGATCATAAAGCCTCAAGGGTCAATTTGACATCATTCCTGGCAAAAACAGTCATTCTACCCTCGACTGCTCAGATCTATTTGCATTGTTTTATGATGCCAAAAGTGAAGACAATACCGTATCAAGAATGATTTTTAGACCTATCTTGGTATCTGTGGGGCATACCTTAAAACAATCCTGTGCATGATGCACACATTTAGGTGTTGGTCAAAAAATGGCATATTGGTTTTGAGAGTAAATTATTTTAATAAACACACTTTTAAAAAACACTTAAGTGGGATAGCTTGTTTTAGACGCACCCAATTTTGATAAATACACTTTGTTTTAGCTTGGCCTGATAGATATAAGGTACTGAAAAATATTAGCTGAATATGTAGGGTAAATAATAACATACTTCATTTGCCATAATTTTTGGTGTGGTTGTTACAGTTTTTTTGATACAGTCTGTGGGTCACTGTCAATATTAAAGGTGTAAATTTGTCTTGTGTAAGCATACTCTTTTTCCAAAAAATAGAAATATTTTTTCAAATAATATACAACAGACTGTGTACATAACTTTCAAAATTCACTGCATATCCTTTCTTCATGCTTTTATGTATCTTTTAATTGTCAGGAAACGATGCTGAGCCCAAAGGCAAAAAAAGCCTTGCATTTTGGCATTTCGATTTAACTGTGTGTGGGCCGCCAGCATAGCTGCAGGACCACTAGCGATCCGTTGTCATGTGTGCATCACGAAAATAATATGTTTGTGTGTGTGTGTGTCACTAATTTGTGAATTTTTTTAAAAAGTCATCTCAACTGAAACCAAACTCTCATATGTTGATGAGGTCATGTGAGTTGAGTGACAGAGGTGGTGGCCCACCATCTTATATATTCTTTGACATATAGTGAGTAGCCAAACAAGTCGAGAAACTGCGAAATTCCTATTTCAATTTCATTTTGGCTTTGGAGTCCCCATTTTCCTTGATTTGAACCATTTTTGTTTGAAGGTACAAGTTACAAATGTTGATGCCTAAAATTTAACTCGAATTGTGAGTGAAGCCAACTTTAGAATGCGAGCTAACATAGGTGACCTGCTCCCACAAAAAGCTGCCAGAGTACTTTTGGAGAAAGAGATCAATAAACGTGTGTAAAATCAATAGAAAACAAAAGAATTTCATGTCAAATAGTGATTTTTGGTTGACAAAAGGAAATGATGTTTACAAGTTATACATCATTTTAAACGCTGTTTTCTCAGCATTTCAATCTGCACATACATCTCAAAATGAAAATTTTCCGACTTATCCGGGCTTTGTGGGAGCAGGTCACACTTAGGTTTCTCAGGATTATGAAATTCATTTTGAATCCAGCAGGCATTTATTACTGTAAACTTGGGGGGAAATTTTAATTGTTCCAATCTCTGTGCCAGAGATGTTGGACAAGTACAGTACCATTTAACTAGATATTGCCGGGAAAAAATTTTAACAATTTAACAGGATCGGTGCTCTTACATTATTTGGGTACATGTTTTGACACAAAAAGCATGTTAAAAAGCTACTTTCAGATCCTTTCCCCACTGTCGACTCACTGAAATTATGACCCGGTGTAAATCATAATTTTGTCAATATTTTGTTTTAATCAAAATAATAATGTATTTTTCAGAATTTGAGCTTGTAAATACATCAGTAGAACATAAAATATTGTAATTTATTTAATACTCTTTAAATGTAACGTACTCATAGGCATCAGTTTATTATTTGCTCATAGATTTCAGATATCTTCCTGGATGTTTCAGTCCGATGCTACAATGAACACAACTAGAAGTTACGGGGTTCTACAATTGTCATGTTGAATAAGAATACATCAGAAGTCCTGTGATGGTCTGTCTACATCTGTTCTTTGTTCCTGCACTTTGTAATCAACAGGAAAAGGTGCATTTTAAATGTTAAACTTATTACTGGTATTATTAAAACATGAAAGTATTTTGCAACTTCAGAGATGCCAGCACCTTATTGAAAAAAACCCTGAAAATTGCCGGGGTCCAGGGGTCCGGTCCAGCGCCCCCGAGCCTGGATTTAATAGCATTTTTAAATCACCTATAACGTCAATCCTGGAGTACAAATTTTCTTTGAAAAAATACATGATATTTAAACAGAATGGTAATTTTTCATTGAAATATGCTCACTGTTGACAATTTTCAGTTCACTTCAATCATGTCATGATAATCAAGACTGATCAACATGCATGACATGATGGGCTGACTTCCATCATGCCTACCTAGCCTTGCCAGCTGATGGCTCTGTTAAAAGTCCTCACAGCAGCGGCTTGAAAAACAGCTGGTAACTCTTGTGCATTTTTCAATGCCCTCCCTGTTTCTTTTATGTACATCTTTGCGTGACCATTTGATCCTTTGATTATCCTTTTAGCCATACTGGCTCAGATCACACAAGGCTCTTGCCCCTTTACACGTTCATGACAAGTATTGCATCGGCAATCGTGGAAGTATTTTGATGACAAGTATAGTTAGTAGTCCTACCTCGGATGCACTTAATGACATAATTTATGCTTTTAAAGAGCAATGTTTTGAAAACTAATAAAACGGCCAACTTTTTCTTGCAATTTCTTTCTTTACTTGTGATCCCAAAATGGCTGCTTTGCCTTTTTGGATGGAAATTCTGAGATATATAACACTTCCACAAAAATAAGCTTTTCTCACGAATTATGAAATGTACCTTTAACTTGCAGTGTAAGTGACCTTTACTTAAACTTTAGCTTGTATCCCTATGTGTCCATTAATACATAAGTTGACAATATTGGACGTTTTAATACTTAAGTGAATGTTTAAATGGAGATACATGGAGCCACAAGTTAATGAAATTGGCATTTAATTACCTTTGACCTGAACATGAGTAACCCTATTATATGGCGTTTAATGGTCTAAAATTGTTAACCCTTCCACAGGGATTGCAGTGAAAGTAGTTGACTCTCTAATTTGTATTTGTTTATCGAGATAAATGGCAAACAAGGTCAACCCCATTGACCTCTATTGACCTCCGAATTTTAAAAATGTTAGACGGTGCAAAATGTTTTTTGTTGCAGTCTTTGAGGAAAGATGAATAATTTGAGCTAATTTTTAACGAAATTGGAGCAATATTTAGGATTTGACATTTGACGATTTTTGTCTTATATCTCCATAACCATACATTGTTAGTACCAACTATACCTTTTTTTAATCCTTGTAACAAGAAGAACACTTAGGTTACCTTTTTACAGCAATCCAAGCAGTTTTAATTTTTGACCCCTGTATTATGAATTTCCCCCCTCCTGGATTCCGCCCACACTTTCACGAGGGGCACCCCCGCTAAATTTGTTCATTAACCTTCATAGAAGAGACATCCACTGAGAAATGATGCTCTGCTCTCCACGGTCACGGAATTGCTCCAAATGACTCAACTAGGTATCCTAACATGCCCTACAAGTGATATGCCCAAAAGCAACCCAATAAGGATAAAAATGTTTTAGTCCTTACTCTCCGTACAGACACTTCCTACAACACGTAATAGAATGGAGATTCATATATTTGAACACTGAAGTTTTCTTTTATGTAAATTTTCAGTTACAAAAAAATAACACAATTCTACCGACTTAATCTTCACTTTTAAGCTATTCCTGAAAATTTCAAATATTTTGACTCTTTCGGGTGGATCACTGATAGTGTCTTAACCTCTGACCTAAAAATAACATACTATACTAATACTTAGAAGTCAGAAACCTTAACAGTTTTGTGCCTGATGTATAACACCAGCATGCACAAAAAGTGTGTCAGATGGGTCAGGTTACAAAAACTCCCATTATTTCACTAGCTTTGCCTGGGGTAGTTGTTCAGTGATGCTGTTGAACCCTGAGGAATTGGCCAATCAGTCTTATGGAAACGTAGTGCATTTGGTGACACTTAATTCCACATGGTAAGACCGATGATAATTCCTGAGGGTCACTAAACCCACATCCATTTATATGCATGACGTCACCCTTGGGACAATACATATCTAGGCCACTGTTTGCTCACTTTAAGAACAAGCTTCAGTCATCAACAACTTTCATGGTAGCTTCTTATTTTCACCCTTGTCGTTTTTATTTACCCTGAAATTAGCGTCCTGAAAAGTAGTTTCGGACATCAATCTTATGCCGACTGTTTTCTCAATTAGAAACAGCCTAATTCAACCACTTTAATTTCCAAATTTACATTGTTTCAATAAATAGACAGTAACTGTAGCTCAAAATCCCACATTGAGCATTCCATTCCACACAATCCTCACTGGCTCCATTCACAGATACCAACAGTTTGTTTGTTATTTAACATTATGCTATCTCATTGATTTGATTTGGATCAGCTATAAGTCATTCATTCGTGTTGTGTAACATACAATGATACTCCTGGAAACGTTGAGACACTCTCTGGGTCATCTTCAGAAACGCTTGTCCATAACATTTAAACATTGCAATGTGTCCTGAAATGCAAGATGAAATAGTCTTAAAAAGCACTGGAACATTAAAAAAGAACTACACACATACAAACTCATCAGGGGTAGCATTTTTCTTGAGCTACTGGAATTGCTCTCACTTTAATGATGTTATTCTCACACATCACTTCACTTTCAAACCTGTATTTCCTGTGTATCAGATTTTCCTTCTCTGCTGCTGCACTCCATAACATATAGCACAAATTAAAATAGCGCATGTCAGACCGATTTTTTTCATCATTGTCACCTTAGACAAAGCAAACACAACACTCATGACCATAAGCCATATTCTTTTCCCCTGATTCACATCATACCACCTAATAAGTGAAAGAGCCATACATCTGGATCTGAGAGTTTCGGTTGGTTGATCATCAATGCAGGCTGGAAGGCATTTCTTCAGTTACTTATTTATGAAGATAGAATCACGGTAACTGCAAGGAAAACAACAAAACGAGTATCTATTTTATTGCCTACATTTTTTAAAAATTGTAGTGTAAACAACAACCTAATATATCATCGCTACCATTGCAGAACTGCCATAATTAGCGGTTTTGAACTACCCACCACAAAAGCACAGATTTTCATAATGTTTTACATGTTACTAGTTTTCGCAAATGCAGGACATCAAACAGTCAGAGCACAGGCAGTGCCAACTGGAAATGTCACTGACCCATATCATGACCATTTGCACGATCCCGAATGCATCCGTAGCGGTGCCCCATTTCCATCCCGGGAACTTGTACCAGAGGTATTTTTACAAAAAAATTGTTGTGCGTCTCTCTTTCGCCGAACCGTTCCTAAAATTCAATCAAGTACCTTTTCACATGAAGTTAATCTTTAACCAAAATTAGAAATATCTATGAACAAAACAACGAGGCACTGGTGTTGAATTCACGACAAACGTGATATTTTCGATCGTAAATATGCCCTACTTGTCCCATCTGACGGACGTCGACAACTATAGTGCAACGTCACAGATTGGTAAGTTTTCTGTTATTTTCGTTACTCTCCTACCGTATGTTTTTAGCCGACTTGAGGCTGGTATAAATTCCCCGATGGAAATGGGCCCGGACGAGATGCATTTCAGGGATCGTGCAAATTTCTATGCAACATGACCTTTGCTTTTTTCACTGTATGTACAACATTATGTAAACGTCCCATACATTCTGAAAACCTCCAGATAGCCTATCATCTAGCCAAATGACCTAAACCACTTTTGACCTTACATGTGTAAGTACCCAATACAAACTTGATCTTTTGCAGGTTTTTCTGTTAAATTCCAAAAGTGTACACTAAAAGTATAAATAGATTATCTAAATGATAATGTACATTCTTGTCCACCCGAGTCTAACAAACCATATCCTTAGCCAATAAAGTGACTAAGTGTAGTCCCTTTTGCTGCAGACCCTATCGATGGCCCACTTTTTTAGGTTTTTTTGCAGGCAACGATGCCTTCTCCTTGCCTTCCGAACTATTACAACTTGTTACAGTCTTCCGTGCCTAATGTACCCAGAAGTATTCAACGATATTTAATATACAGTTAAAACAACACACATTCAAGCTACGTGCCAGGATTTGGACTGGCGCAAGGTCCCATGTGGAATTCAAATCAGGGACTGACTTTTAAGGAGAGCGAGAGTGATGCATCGCCTACAGCTTCCTTAACCCTAACCCCACTAAATACCCTTTCCCAATGGGATCACTGAATCTCTCAAAACCATACAGCGAAGGATACTATCAACATATAAATCAACTGAATCCTCACAAATCAGCACCTTTCATCTTACTAGAATCACTGACATCTCACAATAGCTCACAGTATAGAATTAACAACATTATATACATCACTGATCGCACAAAATGACACTGGTGTCCATGCAACGTAAACCACTGAATCTTCTCACAATACTCTCACAATAGTTAGTGGTGCAGAATGTTTATCCTGACTCTCCAAAATGTCCTCACTGTGTTGGTTTTGTGCAATTTTTGTGAGGTTTAGGGGTTAAGCACTTGTTTGTTGCACTCACATGACTGGCTATGATTTCTGGCCACCAATCCAGGATACCATATTCTGCTGTTCTTTTGCAGCACAACAATTTGTTCCTATTTTGTGCATAGTGCTTCCTTTGAAATAAACGTGCACATTTCCAACAGATAGGTCACTTTTTGCAAAGCGTATGCCCACCAATTTTTAGATGAGACGTTTTCTTTATTTAAGAAGAACCCCTAGGCCTATACGAAAATCACTATACATATTTACACACTTGACCTAACCTAACATTACCTTGCTCCAAATGCCTTGACAAGTCAACAACCCCTTGCTCACTACTCCACTCCAAGTATAATTGTCACCAACCTTTATAACAACAAGATTGGCATATTTGTGAATCTTTATTTTAGGGTAATTGTTAATTTAGAGGTAGGGCTAATGTATACATGCAACATTTGGTTGTCAAAACATTGAGGGTTCCCTTCCCACCAAATCTATGAATGGGTCCGTCAAACATTGATAGACCACCACATAAAGTTAAATAATCTTTGGATTCAAATTATTCAAAGTTTTCTTTCCTTCACTGTTTTATTGAATAGTAAAATGTGATTGTGTCTACCGAGTCCTTGGTACCGTGTGTGTGTTCATACAAGTACAGTCTTACCAGATGTATAGCATTTGATAATTAGGCATGGAGAGGAGGTTTGCCAAGTAAACTAAATAAAAATGTGATATGCAGATGCAGACCACATGGATCCAGACTGGGGTGTCATAGGAACTTCGAAGTTGAAAGAAGAAATAGATACTGGCGGAAAAAAAGAGGTTTCTCGATAATCAAATCTCACAGTCCAAAAAGAGTGGAGGACGCTTTACGTCCTGCTCGTTAATCATACAAAAGGGATGAGACTGCAGAACTTACAAAGATAAACTCAATTTGCCGATGAGCTGGGAGACTCCAAACACACCACCTGTGAAAATTTATTCCAATTAACTCTCGGGGAAAGGTAGGACCAGGCATCAAAGACAAGTCAGAAGAGAGGATTCACAGTACCTAGCAGTTGGATGCAGAATTACTGGACTGAATGGAGATAACATTCATCTCTCGTTTAAACAATGATAGTCAACCCAGCAACTGAACTGCGTAGAGGACCTGCCCATCTTCACTGATCCACCTTCACGAGAGGAGATAGCAGATGCTATCAGAGCCATGAAAACAAATACGCTTCGGTCTGATTGTGGAAAAACTGCTGAGGCACTGCAGACAGGAGTAGAAAAGATTATAATGTATCCGCAAATTCTGTCTCCTGAGCTATAATACAACATATCACCACCACAACCACTGGAGTCACAATGTCATTATACCCTGCCCAAGAAAGGGAACTACTGGGGATCACTCTGATGTCAATAGCTAATAGTTTTTGCACACAATTCGTTAAACATAATTTTGACATTTGTTGATCCCATACTTTGAGCACCAGGCAGGCAGCGCCAGACACCATCCTTCAATGGATTCGGATGGCTTCAGACCAACAACTTCCCCTTACTGTCCTTTTGACTTCAAGGAAGCCTTTGATTCCATCAATAGGATCGTTATGTTCTTCATATAATGGCATAATGGGCAGTCCTGAAGCATCAGTCATAATGCCATTCAAAGCCCCCTGTCTCACTCATGAAGTTGCAGCTGGTGAACCCCTACACAAGCACAAGGCGCCCGAGCCGAAAACCAAATTGGGCACGAACTAGCAAACTCATAGTACGGTAAAAGGCCTGCGGGAGGGAGGAACTAACCCCTGGTAAAAGAATTACCAGTGCAGTCGCAGGAATTAAAGGGACTCGAAAGAAAATAAACAAAGGTGGTGAAGACTAAACGTGCAACCAGAAGAGGGAGGAAATGGAACCGGTTAATCAATAAAACCAAACTCCACGATCTCACTCCTTAACTCCTAATGTCTAGTCTTTTGATTAATCCACATTATAATTATACATTTTCCCTCTTTTTTCCATCATCTTTTTTGGATTATCTTTTACTCTGTTACTCTGGAGTTGTACAACCCACGTTGATCGGATGTACTCCAGCCAAAGTATTCATTATCTTAAATTTTTCTGACACAATGCCCTTAGCTATGTGTACCCCTCACGGTCCCAAACTCCGTTGAGTCACGGACATTTCATCAGCAAAAGCCGTGTGGGTCTCATTATCATGTAACCAAGACAGAGTACATGACACTAATTGTGATGATCATCCTACACTTGTCTATGACAGTCCACTCAATCATGTTACGATTTCAGATCTGGGCGTATGGTTGTATCAACAGCAACAATAAGCCCGCCCCATCATCCTTTGGCACCCAAACATATTATTCGAACTGCAATGGCTGTTGACTTCACCATTTCTTTCTTTGTCGGCCACCGTGAGGGTAATTTCCGGTCAAGTGTACACACACTAGCCTATGCTACATAGTACCCGGACATGAAATGACGAACGGTACACTAAACTCGCTATAAAGGAGATAGCACACCGGTTTTAAAATTGTCCAAGACCTTATTTATAATTCAAGTCAGGCCGTAACCAAGGAATTTTTTTTATAAGGGGGTGCGGGTCTTCGAAAAGTGGACCTTGTTTTGGAAAAATAGACATAACCCACCCCCCTTAATGGTCCTTTTTTTTGACATTTTTAACATCCCTCATCACCAAACTGTGGATTTCTCTAAATTTTGGACCTATTTATCAAAATATCGGCAAAACTGAACCTTTGCTTTCCCTTTTGAATTTGGGGGGGGGGTGCGAACCGCACACCCCCGCACCCCCCCTGCTACGGGCCTGATTCAGTAAAAAAGAAACAACTGAAAGTCCGATATGCCCCGTGACTGCGTGACATCCCTTGCCTAGACTCAGTTTAACTTCAAGACTCAAGTTACTGGCCCCATGTTACGGCCCTTCTGTTATAGTTTTTATCGAGTTTTTTATCAATGTCCTAACAACATTAGCTAACACATTAACAGAATAAGTACAAAAAGTGCTGGATAGATTCATGAAACTGTATTACCAGAAATGTAAACTGTAGAGGTAGGAAGCATGTGGCAAAAGTAATTTACCGAAACACTATTCAATGGGGTCAACAAGACCTGATCGACCTAAAACCACCTATGACGTAGTAGGTCATATTACGGCGCGAGTTTTAATGATCCGCTTTGGACGTTACAACCAACAGTCCAAAAAAAACAAAGACACCCACTTCCTATTCGCTCATCCATACGCTCTGAATGCTGTAACAGTTGATACTTAGTTATTTCTTTCTGGCTGGTTCAAGATATTCTCAGATGAGACGAAATATTGAAAAATATTGTTTAAAAAAAGGAGTCGCAATAGAATAGGGAACATTTCTTGATCGTTCATAAACTCCGTTAGAATTTACCCCAATAGTTTAGCGCCTCTCTCGATCATCTCCAAAACGTTTGTTGTGAGGAACTATGATTTGTTTTATTGCTATGATAGGTTCCCGGTGCCACTAAAAACACATTTGTAGGGAAAGCAGGGTTCCCACTTAAGGAAGGTCCCCTGACCCCAAATTTCCAATGTCAAATTATCTTTTTTGTTTGGTCCCCCCCCCCCAGTGAATATTTTGTGGTCCTCACACCAGCCTATCCTAAGTTTTGTACCGTATGTAGTACTACGAATCATGACTTTCATTTTCCAAATACATGGTGCGCAATGCCTGATTTCTATTGTGTCTGTTTTGGTGAAACGTTTTTGAGGTTATCACCTTCCTTATTTTAATGTTTAACAAGTTTTCTGACCACATATACAAATAGTATAAATAGTGCTATTGCAATATGGGAATTTGGTTTTCTCACATAACACTATTTTTAATGCTGCCATTTAGCAGAAATATTATGTAGACTTATAAAATTTTGCTTTTGAGATTTGGAACTATTTGGAGGTTTGGAAAAACTGCCTTTCAGAGGCTTTAATTATGATCCAAGTGACCCCCATGTTGTTACTTCAAGTATAAATTATCGTGTCAGTGAAATCTGCCTGTCCCTTTGACACCAAATCCTACTAAGCGGGAACCCTGTGTAAAGGCACTTGGGGAAATGTCTCTGAGCACTGTTGGTTGTACTAGTGCAAATTGATCTCACCAAGGCACAAAGCACTGGCGTGGATGGCTTTCTGGAAGTTGGAAGAAGGAAAAGAGAAAAGAAAGACAGTTATGGAGAAACCCTCCATACCTTGGTGCTTTTTTTTGTGACCCTCGTCTAAGTATACCCTAAAGCTGAGAGAAATGGCGAGATCTTGCTGGGTTGCAAATAGGGTTGCTTCATACTGTAGATTCAAAAAAAGGTTTCATTGATAATGGTTTTTATTTGATCCGACAACCATTTTAACCGTATTCTTAACAGGAACACCTGACTGAAAAAGTGCTTGACCATCCATGGTCCCGGTGCATCTAGTCTTATCGGTCCAGTAGCTTCGAGAAATTTTGGATCTACCCTAGTTTCTGATTGATTGGTAGGAGAATATGAATGATCTTCGCAGACTGTAGCATTTAAGGTCTGAGATGTTCCATTTAGGGAAAATGACGTTTTCATTCCGCCCATTTTGTACGGAACACCAGTATTTCGTGGTGTGAAACCTATACGACCTGTGTATAAGGAGACTAGCGAAAATAGTTGGTGACCTCCCTGACCTCGGTAGGTTCAATTGATCTTGCAACTTGTTTTCAAACACCGGTGTACTAAGCAGTCCCCCTGCCTAGTGTTTGTCTGTGCAGAGCGGGGGTGGGGGGTGGTGGGAAGCGCAGTAGACTGCCGAGATGCCGGCAAGGTAAGTGTGAGTCAGAGCTGTAAACACACTCGAGGCTGGCTTGCTGCCGTTTGTGAGTGAATGTAAAAGACTGAGTCCTACGGTGGCAAAATTCAGCAGTCTAGCTTGGCGCAATGTTTTAGAGCCGATAATAGCCACAATATATGGATCAAAGATAGGCCATGACCACTTTTGTGATGTAGCATGCCGGGTTTTACCAATGATTGCAGCTCTTCTTTTATACAGATAGTGAAGCTATTTGTTAAATTGACAGTGTTTGGCAGCTAAAATAGGACTTTGGTGTGAACAATGCCTTACAACAAACCTCCCCCCCCCCCCCACCCCCTCCCAAGTAAACATCCTCCCGAGTAAGCCCCTCCTTCAACTCTCAAAGGCCAGGTGCTATAGAGAGCAAAGAGTATGATATTTCTGATATGCTTTAAAGCATGAAAACAGAAATGGTGTTTTTGGTGCCCTAATTAAGAAAATCTTCAGTAGAATGCACATATTGATATTTTCTTAGGACAATACTATTTTGTTTCTCACGTAATTAAAAAAATAAATTTATTCTCAGGAATGATCTCAACATGTGAAGGACGTTTCAAATAGACAAGAAATGCATTACTTTTACAAATCTGAGGTCTCTATACGGATTCACACCAGTAAATAACAATACCACCTCGTCTATGTATACCCTAAAAACTGAGAGAAATGCGAGATCTGGGTTGTTTTCATCTCACCCATTTGTACAGGAACAAATGGGACCAGTACTTTAGTGGTGTGAACCATACCACCAAAGTGAAGGCTATTCAACACACATGTGTCACAGTTCTCCTTAAGGATGCTGAGTCTCTGGGTCATCACAAAAGATATGGAAAGCAAATTAAATGCATTCATCACAATGAAATGCCTTGCAATTAAATACATTCACAAATTAAATGCATCGTCCCTACCCTCTGCACCCAATATATGCTGAACATCAAACAACCCGGTAGCCGCTATGTCCCCATGTTCCATCATGATCACACAAAGCCCCTCTTTATTTGGCTGTAAGAACTCGACAGCTGAAGTTCCTTGGGCATGTACTCCGCGTGCCCCAACCCCCCCCCGCCGATGACAAACCCGCGAAACTTACGCTCTTCACACCACCATATGGTACAAAGAGACCATGTCCGGCAACGTGATAGTGAAGTATGTTTTGCAACCAGATCAAATTTACAAAACTTAGCCCAGGCACGCAGCAATTGGAAGAAAATGCCCCTTGAGGTCCAACGCTCCGTACGTACGCTGGATGATGAAACAATGTTTTAACCCCAACCCCCATTCCTGATTTCATAAAAGAAACCCTATATACTACAAATAAACCAGTGTCATAGCCTAACACAACCGATTAACCACAGGATACCACACATTCAATTTTGTTGTAAATTGTGTAAGTGGATGTTCAACTTCACCCCTCATGCCATCAGTCACTGTGGTTTCTGGGGTACTGATTTGTTTGATGTGCATATCAGTTTGTGGAACCTTTTGGTAATTGGCTTGGTTGTTGTGGTATGTAGTACATTCTTGCAAAACATAGTGCATGGCTTCGGGTTAATAACCAACAAATACCACAAATACCACAAAAACTATGTGAACATATTATAAGTGCTACAGAAACCCCAAATCAACCAAAAAAAAACCAGAATTGTGGCACAATGTGTTATTTTGTGGTATTGGAGTGATCGCTAATGACAACTGGCAAATATCTATGACCTTACCAATTATCACTAGTACCCAGGTGTTTGAATTTGAACCCCTCCTCGCCTCTCTTCTTTTTTAGAGCAATGTTTAAGCAGTGGCGACACAATTTTGAAAACAATAGTTAGGGACTTCCAAGCTCTTACCGTCTGCAAAACTCCCTGATGCCAACAGTAGGCCTACAAAGGTCATTATTACTCTTGTATGTTATAGCATCCTCTATATGCCCCATTCTCCTTCTAGAAACATGATCAAACTAGATTTTTTAGAAAAATCAATATTTGCCCGCATTGAAATTTTGTTGATGAAGCCAGTTGTATAAATAATCTACTTCGTTGTCAAAACTGTATTGCCATTATTTTTTTTTTGTTTTATCGGTTTTGGGTCATAATATAACGACTTTCAAACATCTGTGAGTACCAGTCATCATTCCTTGTGTATCTATCTATTGTTTTATGTGAAACATCTCAATGAGTAGTTACCTGTTTGATTGCCCATTTGCTGTTTGTCACCAGCAGGAATTTGTCAGCCAGTTGTATGAGGCTGTTTTCTGTACGCCTCACCGGTTCTCCGTTTTTGGTCCTCGGTACTCTGTACCTGACAAATTAGAACTGACTTGTAAATGTTTAATGTTTAGGTTTAGAGTCACCAGGGTCAGGTGGTAGTGGGCCAAGAAATCAATAACTTTTTGACCTCATCCTTGGTTTAGCACAAAATCTCACGATCTTGAAAAATAATTCTAGATTTGTACCTTATCAAGCAGATATTTTTCCATATAGGGGTCGAGGGAGAGCAGTAGTTTTATACCCGTAGTTCCAGATTGTGCTATAATTACCAACTTAGCACCTGACCACCTATGTGATCGCGTGGGCACTGCATACCGCCTATTAATAGACTATTTACTGATGAGCACAAATTATAAAACAAGCAAAGCCTACAGGTGGGCAACGCATAACAAACACCGTGCATTGCTTTGTTTCTTTCTTGCCCGGAGCTTGTTAAGTATTAGCCAATTAAGGTATTAGCTGATCATCAATTAGTTTTGGGTTTTGTGAATTGGCGACAACTCACTTTTAATTAAAGGTAGTGAGCTCTCTCCAAAGAGAGAAGGACTCTTCACTTCTAATTCTACCTTCCCTGGTAAGGTTTGCAGAAAGTAACCTGTCAGACTGGTTTTATTGATAGAAAACACTCTATCACATCTTTATGTCTCGGTATCACACACCTTTATTTAGATTACGGGGTTGCGGAAAACATTCCATTAAGAAATAAATTTGATTTAAAGGTGCCCCACCCAATTACAGCCCATCTGCTTCAAAGGAAGGGCCATCAATAGGTACACAAGATTACAAATGGGAATGATCAAAAGGACTACGAAAGCATGGGCTGTGAAGTAACTCATTTAAAGAGAAAAATGCTTTTTGAAAGGTGTTGATATGACGTAAACTTCCCGATATAATGGCCAAATCAAGATTTGACAATTACAGCCAACTTTTTTTTTTCTCCCAAGTATAATGATGTGTAAAAACCCACGTCACATATCCCACATGCATTTATCTCTGGGGCTCCCAGAATGCAATTTTTCAAGTTATAAAATAACTAAACTCAAATTGTTTTATTATCATAATCCAAAAATGAAATTAATACTCTGACAAGGTACCATATCTGAACACGGGAAAACTCAGAGCCCAATAAACATTGAATCTGATGTCGCGGAAGCCCGCTGCTGCGTGTGGCCCCAGGAGAAGGGGTGGAATTCTATGGGGGTCAAATGTTTGAAATGCTCTAATCTATAAATTAGCTCAAATTATTCTAGTCCCTACTACTATGAATCATTTCTTCTTTTCTTCTTTCTTACCACAGCATTTGAATTTTGTTAATATTTCTATTTTTTTCTGATCATTCCTATTCATAGTGTAAAATGTGGGGTCAAGGCGAGGATCGTGTGTTGCCCCTTTAAACTTTTTATTTAAAAAAAAAAAAATTTTTTAAATCAACAACCTGAATGCAAATCTTTCCATCCATATCTCATCTGCGAATTCTGGATGGTGGAACAATACAACAATCTGTCCCCTCAGTCTCACTCATACTTCAGAGAGGACAGTTCACTTTGTTGACTTTGCCCGTTGTTTTGAGTAGATAATCTAATTGACAGATACCTTTGTGAATTTCTTATTTCGTATTCACAAATACCACAAATAACCACAGGGAACTATGTGAACATCTTATCAAGTGCTACAGAAACCCCAAATACCACCAAGAAAAAAAACCAGAATGGTGGCACCTGTGTTATTTTGTGGTATTTGGAGTGATAGCTATTGACAACTGGCAAATAGGCTTACCCTTACCAAGTTATCACTAGTACACAGGTGTTTGACCCCATGCAAATCCACTCTCTTCTTTTTGGAGCAATTTTAAGCATGGCGACACAATTTTGACACAAGAGTAGGGACATGCAAGCTATTACCTCTGCTAAAAATCAGCCAACAGGTGCCTACAAGGTCATGTATTGTAGTTTAGCGCCCTCTATATTCCCATTCTCCATCTAGAAACAGCAACTAGATGTTTATAAAATTCATATTTGCCCGCAGTGAAATTTGTTGATGAGCCAGGTGTATAAATAATCTACTTAGTGTCAAAATGTATTGCATAATATTTTTTTTGTTTTATTCTGGTTTTGTTATAATATACGACTTTCAAACAGCTTTGGTACCAGTCATCAGTCTATGTGTATCATCTATTGTTTTATGTGATAAAAATCTGCAATGAGTAATTACCTGTTTGATTTCCATTGGCTGTTGTGCACCAGCAGGAATTTGTCCAGCCATGTTGTATTAGCTGTTTTTTCTGTACGACTCACACGGTTCTCAGTTTGGCTCGGTAACTGTACCTGTAACAAATTAGAAATTGACTTTTAATGTTTAATGTTTAGGGGTTAGAGTCCCCAGGTCAGGTGGGAGTGCAAAGAATCATAACTTTGACCTCATCCCTTGGTTTAGCACAAAATCTCACGATCTTGAAAAAATAATTCTAGCTATTAGTAACATATCAAGCAGATATTTTTTCCTATGGGTCGAGGGAGAGCAGTAGTTTAACCCGAGTTCCAGATGTGGCTATCAATTACACAACTTACAACCTGACCACTGATGTTTCGCGTTGGGCACTGCAGACCGCTATTGAATAGAATATTTACTGAATGAGCACAAATTATAAAACCAGCCCTACAGTGCTCACGCATAACCCGTGCAGTGCTTTTGTTTCTTGCCCGGAGCTTGTTAGGTATTAGCCAATAGTATTAGCTGATCAATCAATTAGTTTGGGTTTTGTGAATGCGACAACTCACTTTTATTAGAACGGTAGGTGGCTCTCTCCAGGAGAGAGAGGACTCTACTTCTACTTCTGACCTTCCCTGGGTAAGGTATTGGCAGAAATGTAACCTGTAAGACTGGTTTTATTGATAGAAAACACTCTATTCACATCTTTAGGTATCATATCACCACAATTTATTTAAAGATTACGGGGTTGCGAAAACATTCCATTAAGAAATAAAGTTGATTTAAAGGTGCCCCACCCAATTACAACATCTGCTTCAAAGGAAGGGCCATCAATAGGTACACAAGATTACAAATGGGAATGATTCAAAAGGACTAGAAAAGCATTGGACTGGAGAGTACTCATTTAAAGAAGAAAATGCTTTTTGAAAGGTGTTGGTGTTGTACGTAAATGTTCCGAGATAATGGCAAATCAAGGATTTGGACAATTAAGCAATTTCCCAAAAGGAATAATGATGTGTAAAACCCCACGTAACATATCCCACAATGCATTTATCTCTGGCTCCCAGAATGGATTTTTAAGTTATATAAAAAATAATGTGTTCTTATCATTAAGCCAAAAATGATTTATAATCGGACAAGGTACCAATATCTGAACACGGGAAAATTCAGAGAAAAATATAACTTTTGCAAAATATGAATGTCTGCCGGAGGCCCGCTGCTGCGTGTGGCCCCAGGAGAAGGGGTGGAATTCTATGGGGGTCAAATGTTTGAAATGCTCTAAATCTAATGAAATATAGCTCAAATTATTCTAGTCCCTACTACTATGAATCATTTCTCTATTACCAACATCATTTTGAATTTTGTTAATAAATTTCTATTTTTTCTGATCATTCCTATTCATAGTGTAAAATGTGGGGTCAGGCCGAGGATAGGTGGGACCCTTTAAACTTTTTTAATTAAAAAAAAAAAATTTTTTAAATCAACAACCCTGAATGCAAATCCTGTCCATCCAAAAGATCATCCATGCTGACGAATCATTGGATGGTGGAACAATACAAAAATCTTCCTCAGTCTCACTCAGACTCAGAGAGGATCAAGTTCACCTTTGTTGACTTTGACTTGTTTTGAAGTAGATAAATCTAATTTGACAGTACAAAATTTGTGAAATTTCTTATTTCGTATTCACAAAGACCTTTATACTCCCAGATCGGACGTTAATCATGGACCATGATCGACCACTCATGAGATAAACGTCATGTTTTGGTTAACTCTTCAGTCAAATTATTGTACTTTTGAGAGTTTGGAGTTCTAAACTTGGCATGTGATGTACTAGCTAGTTCACATAGCATTGATCGTCATCCGTACCTAGCCTCGTACAGAAATAATTTAGTATTGTGCACCACCCAATGAATTCGGCAGCCTCAACGGAATAAACTGCATGTTGAAGGATGTGGTTGTTTGAAATATCCTAACCGTAAGTGGCATGTGCAGATAGCACGCGAAGCATATATGCAATCTACAGATTGAGTTTCTCGATCAAGATATGGTGGCAGAATACTGAATTCATACCCGTAACCTATTAATCTGTCGCAGATTTTATTTCTCCTTTTCGTGGGGTTTTGCCTTTGCTATCGTGTGTGCTGCAGTGTACGCACTCACACACATGCCTGTTTGGATCGTCAACGCGCCCGTGATTGATTTAAAATTAGTTGTTGTTGTTCAACTTGTTGCTATGCTGAGGCGTGAATGGCTTGCGTACGATCATGACTTAGACGCGGAATTGAGAGAATATAAACATTTGGATACAGTATACCTCCTTAAGTAGAAGCCACCATTCCTTTTACAATATAAGTGTATTTTAAGCGTGTAGTGCGTACTAGCGTACTACGCACTGGCCGGTGGTTGGGCGCAAGTGCACCTTGAGTTGACAACAAGCGTCGATGCTGAGTGGCTCAATCATGCGTGATCTGTACAAAATTTGCATAACACGTTAAAGGAATTGTGTGGCAGTACTGCTGCAGAACCGATATATCAATCGTTTCTACTACAACTTGATGCAACCTAGTTCTGCAAGCCTCACGTCGCATTGTTTTCATTTTGGTCTTTCCTGGCGACGGTTCTGCCTTAAGTGTATTCTGGAATTGGGAGTGCTAGCCTATAGGAAATGCCTTGGCAGCCACTCCCTATTTCTCTTGTGGTGTTGTATCTCACATTTTCCACAACCATTTTTACACTATATGCACATGACAGCATACCTACAAATCTACTGCGTAAAGCCAATGACTTCAGTGTGAATTTTGTATCCATTTTCTAGTCAAAATCCAAGGACCTTCAACAAGGATAAAATTGCTCCGTTCAGCCACTAAAATAAATAAGTAGTGTATTAGGAAAAGTTTGCCGTTACTCGTAGTCTCATTACAGTCACTGTAGGAAATACTGGCCTCCCACTCTGTGATGCAGGTTCTGGCCTAACCTAGTCCAGTCTAGTCCTGCTGAGCATGACTCCTCCATAATTATCATATTAATGCCATTAACTTAACCCTAACCTGGACCGGGTGGTTTTGCCGAACATCGTCCCAGATGCAACGAGATGCATTCTAATTTTTTTTTGAACGGCCCAGATGCAATGAAAAACAAATTTTGCGTTTCATTGCATCTCGGAAGTTTTCCCCGCACAGGAATAAGTAGCGTACAGTCGTTAACGGCCGAAATGCAATGAGAAACATCCCATCATTTTCCGGAAAGACGTCCCAGATGCAACGAGAAACATCGCGGCATTTTCCGGAAAGCCGTCCCAGATGCAACGAGAAGCATCGCGTGCGAATGCAATGAGAAGCATTGCGCCTTCTGCGGCAAACCGTCCGAGATGCACTGAAAAGCATCGCATCATTTTCCCGGAAAGACGTCCAGATGCAACGAGAAACATCGCGGCATTTTCCGGAAAGACGTCCCAGATGCCAATGAGTTGCAATGAGAGTCATTTTCGCGACAAAAAATAGTTGTTGACGGCCGAGATGCAACAAGAAACATTTCCGACCGGTACCACGGTTTCGTTGCCTCTCATTACATCTGGTGCGGGTTAGGGTTAATCAACGGACATATAGACTGTTAAAGGCATACTGTTTAAAGAAACGTCATGTGAAGTCCCATTATTGGGACTAAGTGCAGTCTAATACACGTAAAGAGGTACACTCAGCATGACACAGTAAATGACTCGACTGAGGCTGAGAGCACTAGGTTTATGTACGCATTAACTAATGCAACCCACTGAATTTAACTTTGTTGCATTACTGCATTGACAGCATTTTGGGCAAGAGGACTGCTATGAGGGCAATGCAACTCACATGCACTGCACACACCATGTACGCTCCCTAGCATCTCTAGTATGCTGTGGACACACGCCACCTATTCCGTACCGCATCGCTAATTGGCCGGCTATTCTTAGAAATGGCTACGGGGGGGGGGTCATGGCGACTCCCTAGCAGTCAACGCTTGTGTTCAAGGCTCTGCGATTAGCTTGAACAAGTGAATGAAAAAAACGGTTTCGCGGTACCTTAGAATATAGCGAAATCAACGAATCAGGTGGTCAATAGGGTTCCGACCAAAAAAGACCCCTTAGCTCACTAGTTTTGGTAAGCCTGACGGTGTGCATGACTTGACAGCAGCAATCGGAGAATTGAGCCAGCTGATAAGGTGATAAGGTAAGAAAAATGCTGTATGGATCGTATTTTTCAAGTTTTTTCGTCTGTTTGCAAAAATAAACCTATATTATAAACTAGTCAGCCTAACTAGGACAATTTAGTTAGAGGGAATATATTTGGTGCCGCTAAATCGTTCCGATAGGGCCAAGTATTTTGCGGCAATCTCCAGTGTACGCACTGTACAAAAAATCGAAATCAACGCTATCGGAACTGTGTGTACGTTGGCGTTTCCCACGCTTAGCCGATTATTGTGGTTGTTGATAACTCCCTTGCGCAGTGAAGATTGCCAAGGTTGCACGAATTCAAACAATGGCCGGAGGTGTGCCAAGACGACAAAAATGGTGTGTGCAGTGGAATTGTGAAAGGAACCCTTTACCCTTTCCAGGGCGATCGTAGCGGAAAATGCCTGAGCCGGGGCCTGAGCAACATAATGATGTATTTATTATTCTTTCCCTGGAGATAGCCAGCGCATCACAAGAGTGAAAAAAAAACCCATGTGCGCTTGCTGGATTCGAACCGGCGACCTCAGTCTTTACTAGAATGGCACTCTAACCAACTGAGCTATCAAGACTGGGTTGGTAGAGCGAGCGAGTAGATATCATCTATAGGTGGTAGGGTCGAAAGGTGTCCACGCTTCAGAGCCATTGCTAGCGGAGATGGCATCAGAACGGTATATTTACATATACATTTTGTATTTGTTTTGAATTTTTTAACTACTTAGTCTCCAGGTAGACACGGATGGAGTAGCCATCGGCACACAAGCGTTGAAAAAACCCATGTGCCCATGGAGAACTAAGTAGTTAAAAAACAACGGACCTCGGGCTCGGCTAGTCCCAATAGGTACCCCTATTACTGGTCGCAGTTGTTGAATTGGCAAACACACTCTCTGCGACTGGTGTGAAACTTATTTAGGGGACCGTCTATGAAGTGCTGAAGTTGTCTTATATGTAATCAATTTTTGATATGATCTCAAGATATTTTCGTGAGGTACAGCAGCAGGATATAATTTTTGATGAAATTTAATATAACGAATTTCAGTGAGTAATTGTGCTGCAACAAATCGCGATTTTGTTGACTTCATCATTCACTCCAAAGGTAATCTTTCACTCCAGGGAGTAACTTGGAAGAGCCGTAATGGACCAATCAGGTGGACAGAATTCCAATGTGACATTAACAGCGACCAACAGAATACTTATATTATTGGGCAAGGGGGTGGAACGCATTCAAAACCAGTGTGGTACGTGTGGGCGTATGACATTTGAAGCATTGCACGGATTAATTATCAGTTTGGGTGCTTGAATAAACACATAATGTCACTTAGATACAAAAAATACGCCAAAAATCAGTTGTTGGATGTGGGGTGCTATTGGGTGGTTAAATTTTGTCCTACCCATGGCCACACAACAACTGAAATGACACATCAGTCTTCTTGATTTAAATAAACCGCCTCAATGAATACATGCTTTCCACCTAAGCGCGCATTGCAATTATGAGAAAAAAGAGTATCTGAGCACAATATCCAGGTACACTATTATTATACCTGGCCACCTCTAACACATCATTAATTTGTATCACTACTGTTTAGTGTATATGCAAAGCGTTAAGCGGCACCCACAGTATGTGGAAGAAGCGGAGGCAGCCATTGCTTGTTATTGTTGGTCACTCTCGGTTTTTCTATTGTGGTCGGCAAAACATGCGAGACGGTGATTTCTACAGATTACTTATGGTTTTGCCTCTCTATCCTATATGAACCTCTTTGTATATGGGTAACCACCCACTGCAGAGGAGTGGATGTAATGAAATTCCATTGTTGATTACTCGCAATATCCATGTTCTACTATAAGGCTAAGAAATGATCAACTGTTAGTTTACCGTCGCCTGACCGCGTCCGATTTGACTTGCCGCTGAAATTTTCATTAATTTGAAAAATATTCATTATTTTTTGGTTCATTAGCTCTTCAATCCCAGCATTTGACCAAGAAAGTTTTTTGATCACATGTATCATAAAACAGAGAAAATTGGTAGTTCCAATCACTTTCTCCAGACTTTATATTAAAGTCGCATTATATTTAAGGTAATAAAAATCACTAAATCTCCCCTATAACTACCCATGCTTGCAGTGCAAGGCGGTTTTTCATGTGAGTACGTTAAATATCCCCATGGACTCTCTTCGACCCCCCAATAGTCCGCTAGTGGATTATTCGCGCACGGGATCCTCAATAGTCCACTGTTGACTAATTTCACACGGGGTGCGCAAAAAAACTCGTCCCTTAAGGAGACGGTGTGGATCATTTCCGCGCCAGGATCCTCAATAGGTCCGCTATTGAATAAATTGCGCACGGTGCGCTAAAAACTCCGTCCCTATAATGAGAAGGTGGGATCATTTCCGCGCACAGATCCTCAAATAGTCCGCTAGTGGATAACGCGCCGGTGCGCAAAAAACTTTCCTCTCCAATATAAGGAGACGGTGGAATCGTTTCCGCTCACTGGGATCCTCAATAGTCCGCTAGTGGAATAACTGCGCCCGGGTGCGCTAAAAACTCGTCCCTATAAGAGACGGTGGATCGTTTCCGCGCACGCGATCCTAATAGTACTGCTAGTGGAAGTAAGTATGTAATCGCGCACGGGTCCTCAAATAGTCCGCTAGTGGAGTAATTGCGCACGGGTCGCTAAAACTCCGTTTTATGGGAAACGGTGGATCATTCCGCGCACGGGATCCTCAAATAGGCCCCTGGTGGAATAATTGCGCACTGGTGCGCAAAAAACTCCTTTCATATAAGGAAACGGTGGGTGATTTCCGCGCACGGGATTCTCAACAGTCAGCTAGTGGATTGACGCACTGGGATCCTCATGAGTCGATAGTGGATTGATTGCGCACGGGATCCTCAATTAGTCCACTGTCGGAGCATCCGCGCACGTGGATCTTTACGCGCACGGGATCTCAATTAGCCGCTAGTGGATTGTGTTGCGCTCGGGATCCTCTGATAATAGTCCACCTGTAGGCTAGCTACGCGCACGTGGCTCATTTCGCGCACGGGATCCTCAAATAGTCGATAGTGGCTCAGTTGCGCAACGGGATCCTCAAATAGTCCACGTCGGAGAGCTGCGCACGTGGTCTAATTTCCGCGCACATGATCCTCAAATAGTTCGCTAGTGGATTGATTGCCGCAAGGGATCCTCATATATTCCGATAAGCCCATAGCGTAAAAAAAAATGTTGTGTTGCGTAAACCGTCCAACACTACAAACACCTACAGACTCAAAAGTTTTTAGCAATTAGCACAAAATAAAAAAAATATTTCTGCCGACCGACCCATTATTTTCATCCACAATTTAAAAAATGGATTTTAAAACTCCCTTTGCAGCATACAATACACAATACCGCCTGGTCCTATATCCAAACTTCTCACTGATGAACTTATAAAAAGTAAAAGCGAATTTAAAATAGTATAGCAAAGCATCTGATGAAATCACCAAATAAGCTCCTAAGGGGGATGGGTCCATGCGCCTCCGTACGGGGGTGTGCTCAATTGAGAGGGGGACAAGGAAAACAATTTCCACCCCTATCACTTCACCCCCACCCTCCCCATTGTGTATGCGCACGTCTGATGCAAACGCAAGGGTCTAAGTAATGTGTCAGGTGTAGCTACTATTTGAGCCACATTCATTTACGCGTAAAGCTAAGAACAAAAGTGAGCTGCGTTTGTTATGTACTACTGTATTAGGCTTGAAGTGTCCCAGACCCACCCTAATCTAAACGCGTTTTGTTGCATACTTTCAAAACATTCATTTTACCACTGTACGGCTCACCTGTAACAATGATAGGGAGGTCATGATCTTAAAATTTCAATATTGTCAAATTTTTAAGTTTCACAAATATTATGTTCTTCCAAACACCGCCCGTACAAGCGACCATAGGCCTAGTATAGGTTCAGTGTCACCTGGGCCTTCTGTTTAGCTTCATCTACTGCTGTGGGGACATCATGCACAATGTTAAATATCAGGATGGGGAGGGGGATGATCTAATCACTGACATAGGCCTATTTGCGCACCCCTCCTCCCATCAAAAGGAAATGATGACCCCTCTTACCGTAAATGATATTTGCGCATCCATCAAGAGTAAGAGAAGATGGAAAGTATCGTTTAATTTGAAAAGGAGAAAGTATTAAGAACTAGAAATAAACAGATAGATACGCATACATAGCAAAATTCAAAGCGAGAAACGGGATGTGTTGTTCAAATTTTTTTATAATGCGTGTTTTTATAAGGCTAATGAACTACAGAATAATAACAATAAAGAAGACAAAGAGGAAAGGAAGAACATAATCAAACTTTCGTCAGAAGGAATCCAGAATTCAAAGAAGTTAAAATAAGCGTTTTATTTAAATTCACCTTCTAAACAGCGCGTGTGTATTGAGGCTACGAGAAATAAAATATAAGAGAATCCTGTAGATTGGCTTGATGCAGATAGGACTTAAACAGTCGACAAGTTAAAAATGTTGCGTAAACTTTGGGCGCCTTTTGAAGCGCGTCAGTTACACGCGTCTCCAGTGAGTAGTATATACGAAGCTTTGCACACCGTAAGTCGCAATGGTGTTTTTGAATCAACAAAAAACGTGTTTCTTTTTAAATAACAGAAAAGGTAGAACCGTGACCCTAAGTTTTTCTTTAGTAATAGAAAGATTTTTATAAATGCGCAACTTTTATCAAATTTTCAAAAAAAGTTATCGAGCCGATTTTTGTAACAATCAAAACATGTATCAAAAAAGGGAATTTTCCATAGACTGTGTACAAATTGTATGCTAAAAACGCTTAAACAAACAGGTCTTTTGGTATGACTTGTCTCAAAAAATCGTACCGTGACACCATTTTTTTATTTTGATATTTGATTCCTATCGATGAAGATGTTTACACGAAATCTTGGGGAAAATGTTCAGTAGATTATATCATGGACCATCCACCTTAAAACCTATTATTCCATCCATTAGTAGTGTTTTATCACACATTTTTAATATTTTTAATTTTGGTAATTTTAATTGGGTCATCCTCCTTTAATGTTATACAAATATTCAAAGCAGGCGACAAACACGATTTTTTCTAACTATAGACCCATTTCAATTCTTCCATCCATTTCGAAACTTCTTGAAAAGGTCGATCTATATTAGTATATATAACTTTATAACAAATACAGTATTCTCACCCCTCATCAATTTGGCTTTAGGCCAACACGATCATCATAGGCCATAATGAACTCTATTGCAAAATAGCTGAGAATCTGGATAATAAACTTCATACCGTTGTATATTTTTAGATCTTAGCAAGGCTTTCGATACCATAACTCATGACATACCTTTCTTTACACGTTAAATAGGATGTTCCGGGGTTTGCAATGACTGGATAAGGAACTACCTATCTAAAGACCAACGGGCTTTTGTTTTAATAACCTTCTCGAACAGCAAACCATTACTTGTGGAGTTCCTCAAGGCTCTATCCTTGGGCCCCCTTTGTTCCTCATATACATTAATGACCCACTCTGTTATGAAATACCACACTTTATATTATTTTCAGACGACCAATTACTTTTTTCAGCATCCAATTCCTAATACACTTGACCAAATAGTACTAAAGAACTTGAATATTATTTCAAACTGGTTTAAACTTAAACCAGTATCGCGGAATATAAAAAAGACAACTATATGATTTTTAAAAATACATATATAAATAGCCATAATTAACTAGATGTTTAAAATTATCAATACTCAGATCCGCAATACTAACTAAATTTCTTGGTATCCTTATTGACCACAAGTTTCCGAATTCCCTAGCCCAGCATAATTTCCCAAACTTATTGCTAGATATAACGGGTTTATCCTCAATTAAAGACCAATTTCTTCCTCAAAGCTCACATTCGCACCTTGTTAATTCACTTATTACCTGATATTCTATGGAGCCATAGCTTGGGCTTATGTCTATAATGCTGGTCCTGGACTCAACTTTTTCTTCTCCCGAAAGAGTTTATTAAGAAACATGTACTCACCTCCCTGTGGCTGGCCACACAGACCCTTTATTTTCTGCTCAAAACGTTGAAGGTTATGATATTTATAACGTCAGCTTGCCACTTCATGTCTCAATATACAACTATAACCTTCTAACCCGGACACCTGATGATCAGATTTTTTTAACTTTTATCTCATACTCACCATTATGAGACAAGGCAGCCCATACCACCACCGTAAAACCATTTAAATACCGTACTTGATAATCATCCCGCTGTTCCAAGGCCCTCTAACTATGGGGCCTAATCTGCCTTCTATATTAAAAACTCCCCAACTTTATCTTCCTTCAACATTAATCGTAACAGAGTCCTCATCAATTCGTATAGTTGCTTCACAACTTCCTCATTTATGTCTTTTACTCTGTTGTACTCTTATCCTTGGAATTTGACTGTCGGCTGTTTTTGTCTTTGTTCAATGTAATTTGTATCGTCTTGTCTGTCCCTGTCATTTATTTGTCTTGTTTTAATCTCTTTTTTGTCCTGTCTTTGTCGTATACACTTAAGTAGGTTGAGGTTACTGCATTTTAACGCTTATCGTTTAGCAGTGACCTCGTTCATCACTATTTTTCTAATTTATTATATCCTTTAATGATAATCGGATTTTCTAAATTGTGAAATCCATTTTATTTGTACTGGCAATTTCATATCTTGTACGTTCATTGTGGATGTTGTGAATGTGATGAACAAAAATACATTTGATTGATTGATGGATTGATTGATTGAAAAACTATTTTTTACCACACAAAACTAAAATACCAAAGACAACAAAAGCAAACTACCAGTAAGAATCAAAGATCTTTGTAAATTCATTGAACAAGCTTTAATAGTACATCTTGTATTCATTTTAGCGTAAAACGTTGAGAGTTCAAAATAAAAAATAAAAATCTGACCGACCGACCCGACCTGATAATTTTTTCTCTGTTACGCAACAAACTTTTGTTTTATGCCTAAGCTTCCATCAACAGCTTGTCCGTTCGTTTGCCCCCAATTAGTGATTAATTTTCCCATAATCACCTTGACGGAGATTCCCTCCCCTGGCTAAAGGATTAGGTATGTTTCCGCCCCGAACATTGCACATAGCGCGACTGCCCATTTTCAAAACCCGCATTGTTTTATTAAAACTGCTCATTATCATTGAAATTACAGATAGAAATATTTTATCCCAACTACACAACAGGTTTAAAACTGCCCGAAGGGGGGACTTAAACATCTGGCGTCCAAGATGGCCGCCCCAAGGAGTCAGATTTGTCTACTGAACTTACATGGCAACTTGCTGAAATAAGAACCTAAATCTAGTCAGGGTGACAACCCCTTCAAGGTTATTATTGGAAAATTAATCACCAAGGTGGGTCAACACACTCGTATTTTAAGGGGCCTTACAGAAACTGGCTCATAGACTAATAGTTGGATCAGGTGAGCACGGGATCCTCAATAGTCCACTGTCTGAGCATCCGCGCACGGGATCATCCGCGCCGGGCTCCCAAAGTCCACTGTCGGAGCATCCGCGCACGTGGATCTTTCCCGCCACGGGATCCTCAATATTCCTATAGTGGATTGGTTTGCGCTCGGGATCCCCTCATCGTCCCGGAGCACAGCATCCAGGCGCATGTGTGAGATTTCTACTACGCCCGGGATCCTCAAATGTCCGCTAGTGGATTTATTGCGCACGGGATCCTCAAACATTCCACTGTCGGACCATCCGCGCACGTGGATCTCTCCGCTCACGGGATCCTCAAATAGTCCCGTTAGTGATTAGTCGCGCACGGTCCCCTCACTATAATAGTCGTAGTGGATAATTGTCGCACGTGGCCTCACATAGTCCATTATAGGAGCATCCGCGCACGTGGATCATCTCCGCGCACAGGATCCTCATATGGCGATAGTGGATCAGTTGCGCACGGAATCCTCAAATAGTCCACTGTCGGAGCAACCGCGCACATGGATCATTCCCCAGCGCACGGGAATCCTCAATAGTCCGCGAGTGGATTTTTTGCTCTCGGGATCCTCAAATAGTCCACTGTAGGAGCATCCGCGCTGTGATGATTTCTACTCAACGGGATCCTCAAATAGTTCGCTAGTGGAATAATTGCGCATGGGATCGTCAAATAGTCCACTGTAGGAACATCCGCGCACGTGGATCATCTCCGCGCACAGGATCCTCAAAGTCCGTTAGTGGTTAGTCGCGCACGGGCCCCTCATATAATAGTCCTATAGTGGATTAATTGGCCGCACGGGATCCTCAAATAGTCCACTGTCGTAATCATCCGCGCACATGATTGTTGGGGTTGGATCATCTCGCGCGCACGGATCCTCAATAGTCCGTTAGTGGATTAGTCGCGCACAGTGCCCCTCATATAATAGTCCCATAGGATAATTGGCGCACCGGGAATCCTCAAATAGTCCACTGTCGTAATCATTCCGCGCAACGTGGAATCATCTATCTCCGTCGGCACGGATCCGCATATAGTCCGATAAGTGGTCAGTTGCGCAGGGAATCCTCAAATAGTCCACTGGTGGATTAATTGCGCACGGGGTGCATTTAGACCGATAGTGGATCAGTTGCGCACAGGGATCCTCAAATAGTCACTTTCGGAGCATCCGCATGGCACGGGATCCTCAAATAGTCCGCTATAGTTGATTAATTGCGCACGGGGTCCTCATATAGTCCGATAGGAAGCAATTGCGCACGGGATCCCTAAAAAGAGCGTCCGAATATACTATTCCCCAAACATTTTGTGAACATCCCCGCACGTGAAGCATTTCAGCGCATAATGCGCCACGGAATCTAAAGTCCACGCTTGGAGTCATCCCCGCCCTGTGGGGTAATTTACTTGTAAATTATAAAGGGGTATAACACGTAGGTCTAACTCTTTTACACACATACACATTAAGCAAGATCTAGATCATCTATTTTGTTTTTTAATTTACTTTTACGTTATCACAAGGTTATGGAAAACTGCAACGAAACGCTTGCAAACTCTTTCCCATTTTTTGCAAATTGCATATATCCTTTATAAGTACATGCAAAATTAACAAAGTATTACAAATTTTGGAGGTGAACCCAGCATCCTAACATACATTAGTCACTGAATTCAAGATCGAATCGTTATTAAGTGCAAACAAGGTGTTCACCTTCCGATATTTTCTATTAAAAAACCTAGCCCGAAAAAAAATGCAGGTCAACAAACCTTCTGTATTTCAGAGAAAAATTAAAAGTTTTTGTTAATCTCCTTTAACACTTGTCACTATATCCGGTGAGTACCCATTTAAAGAATAGAAAACTTGTCGTGACCTTACCGGGGCTGCTTATTCGGAATAACATTTAAAGTGCTTGTCCCGATTTTTATTGGGAACCCCCATTAAATTTGATTTCCATAATGAAATACCGTATTTTTTTCATTGTCGTCCTGAATTGCATAATTCAAATCCTTCCTTTCTCGATATAGAAAAACTGTCGTTTTCAGGGCCTGCCGTTTTAATATTAAACCATCAATATTCTTAGTAGCACAAAGTGAATTGAGCGATGCAATATGCATCACTGACACACATAAAACGCACACGTTTTATCACACAAAACTTGTTGTTGAGTGATGCAAGTGCCAGTCTCTCATATCATTATAACACAATACATTCAAATCGGAACAAGCACCAGTATAATTGGGGCCCCTGAATAAATTCACACAAGGCACACCCCTCGATAAATGACACGTTCATTTTCAAGTTCCTTTTTATTCTAACAATTTCCTTTAAAGTGAAGAGAGATTTTTTAGATTGAATTTCTTCTCTCAAATTTCACGGGATCGGTTGTAAACCACCCACCCGAGACACTTTTGGAATATTTAGACAATCAGGTGCAAAAGAAAACCGTCAACTATGTTTTGAACTTTGCCTGCTAACTTGCGTTCCCATTATAGACATCCATGTTTGACTTTCTGTCGTGCACGACAGTACGAACCACTATCATCTTATTACATAAAGACGGCGTATTTCGGCTTATTCCCTTCAGGTGGTGATCTAATACATTGGTAAGGTCATTCCAATAGTAAAAAAACCTAGGTTTCGAAAAAATTTGGGGTGCTTCTTTTTCTTGGGGGGGGTAGAACATGTCAATCCTAACAGCAACGTGAATTCAATCGGCACCGGGAACAGGCAACAGCACATGCTGCGTCGACCTCGAGTTCTAGTCTAAGCCATATGGCACGGTTACCCATCAGTCTCCGACTTGACTAAAGACTAGACCTGGTACGATATTTTAAATCTAATGACCTATATGAAAATGAATCAAAAATTGTAATGATATTCTAGACCGGACTTATTTAACTACGTTAAACACTTACTGTGGGCTCAGTGATCGGAATCCTCGATCAAAAACATGTGCAGGTATTTAAAATGCCTGCGTTGTGGACATAAGGTGTTAAGAATATTTTGAATGTCACTGATCCGAGCCTCGCCGATAGTAACCTGCACGTAGCAGATTCCCCAATTAACCGTTTGAATCCCCATGCCTAAATCGAGCAGCTCTGTCCTAACCTCGACTCCCGGAATGATAACACAAACGTAAAATTAATTTTAATTCGAATGTGCATTGCGTGATCTCCCGCACATTCTGTTCACAGATATGTTGAGAAAAGTTATTCACAATACCGTTTGGTGTTTGATGGTGTATTTTGCAATCACTAACGGGAGTGACACCCTTGCTTTTTGTTTCCCCACGGGCCACGTACTTGTAGCTGTACGTGCCAGTTCTATAGGCTCTCATATCAAGTATCGAACACAATAGACAATCGGAATAAGCAACTAAACACAAGTGTAAATATCGCTATATGATCTTTGACATGTTAGTGAACTACTAGGATATTTTTAACGGTGGCTGAATCAAGAATCTGAAATAAAAGGATAATAATCAAAAGCTATAGATGAGGTGTTCACCTGGTCTACTGACCGTTATAGGTGCGAATAATATGGCCCCTACAGTTACAGCCTTCAATAATAACCTTATCAAGCCTTATTGAGTCACGCAAGTCTATGGGGAAACGTAAAATGTTTGATAAATATCTAATTGATAGAATTGTTTAAAACTTTTTCATATGTTGGAGTATCCTTATGTCGTTTTTCTTTTGAATTAAAAATGGGGGTTAACGGTTTCCATTATAGGTTTCATAATTCAAAAATTAATGTTTGACTTCCGATTGCGATTTTGACGTTATGATTAATAAACGTGGGGGTTCACATTACAATAGCTCTAAACTCAGTGTTTAACATCTTACACCATAATTGCATTTCTGCAACTTTGTACATATAGTTTAAATATGTCTATTTTCATCAAAAAGACAAAATTCACAACTTTTTAAAGGGGTATGTCCACATTTAAAGATCGGTGGTTTTTCAGGTCTTATTTTGTATTGAATTTATTATTTAAAATCGGTCCTCCGCAAAAACATTACGTAGTGGTTTTGTTTATTAAAAAATACTAAACAAAAACACCAAAAACAACCTCAAAAACAGAATACGATATATAGTTTATAGGGTCGAATACAATGGGTGCATTTACAAGTATAGATATAGAACTGCTTTAATTAATTTGGCAGTGCAATTGTAAGAACAATATGATATGTGGAAATCGCTGTCTTAAACTAATTGTGTAATGAGAATAGTTGGTTGCTATTGTAAAATACTTTGTCACAAAAAGTAATGTCAAAATAAATACAATATCAATTTGATAGGAAAACTTTATGGTGTTCTTATTGTTTCCATTCTAAAGTATGCCTATCAGTTCCAGTTTTAACTTATTTTTGCAACGAGAGATTTCGCGCGTCCCTATAAAAAGAGATTTGTGACTGATTTAATCCTTTCTCATAAAAAACTTATTAAACTGAGAATTATCCTTCTGTACATCCAATTTTGAAATTTCTAATTTTTGTAGTGGGAGCAAATACTAAATTCACAGCCTATATATTATGTTTTATATTGATATAAGCATAAAAAATCCCTTTTTTCCAAGTGTACAACAGTTTCTGTAGCCAATCCATGGCCATGAAACGCTGAGGGTCTATCTATATGAAACGCCCTATATGACTATATTTAGGATCCCTCTAAATTTTCTCGTGCACCTTGCATATTATTATTATAAATCTAGGGAAGTTTTCTAGCTCATAGGGTAGATAAAATCTTGCATACACTTGTTTTACTTATTGAAAGTAGATAACCGGTTCTCAAATGTATGCGCCACGCCGGGGCCAAACCGGTCAAATACATTTCCCAAACAAAATGATCGATACATTTATTGAATCTCTCCAAGTTTGGGTAAACGTTTCCTATAGAAGTCCCAAGGATGCCGAACCCCATTCGATTGAAGCCACTAATCCATCCTAAAACAATGGTTTGTTAAAAGAATAACCATATCAATAAAAACAAATGTTACAACATAACAATACACCTTTCTTCTTTACTAACCTGTAGAAAAAAAGTTTAACAAAACAAAAATGGCGTCGTTCGGGATTACCCGACAACTCACGCTAATGCCGAACGTGGTTTTCAATGGCAGCCACTGTGGGGATAAAACATAGCACTTTTTGGTTTAAAAAGTTTTTAGATAATTTTTTACATTGAAAAGCTCGATGAGAGTTTTTCAAATTAAGTAATGAGAATGAACACACCTATAGTGGGGTGCCCATGGAAACGGGTCCGTTCGGGATACCCCAAACCCGTGATGTTTTGTAATCCTCGTTACTTTCATAACTTCATCATGGACGTGCCCCCTGTTTTACGTGTTTTAAAATTGTAAGGATCCCGAGGTCCTATTAACCTATTAAACCCCTTTCTCTCTCTTCTGTAGATGATATGCCATCCAGAAATATATGTTCCGAATATTCTTTTTCATTCCCTAAAAGTGTGTTTGTAATCTCGAGAGAATGTGGCGAGATTCATATTGGGTCATTTTCCATTTGAATTAAGTTCCCAAAGGAAGCTACCCCATAGGGTAGCAACGGTCCCTCCCTCCAGTCCGCAATATCGCGAAATCGCTGCGTTCGTTTCGGATGATCCGACGGTGGACATGTTGAGGATCCCATGCGCGGAATGATCCACGTGCGCGGATGCTCCTAGAGGATGCTCCTACATTGGACTATTTGGAGGATTCCGTGCGCAATCAATCCACTATCGGACTCTTTGAGGAAGGATCCCGTGCGGCAAAGAATCCACTACGGACTATTTGAGGATCCGTGCTCAACGATCCACTATCGGACTATTTGAGGATCCGTGCGAATCACTACACGTATCGGACTATTGAGGATCCCGTGGTCGCGGAAATGATCCCTTGCGGCGGATGCCCTCCAGTGGACTAATTTGGATCCCGTGCGCATCAATCGCACTTCCACTAGCTAGGATTCCCTTTTGCCATCAATCCACTAGCGTACTATTTGAGGCTCCCGTGCGCGAAATGATCCGCGTGCGCTTATGCTAAAAGACGGTGGACTATTTGAGGATCCCTGCGCACTAATATACAATAACGGACTATTGAGGATCCCGTGCGCAACTAATCCCTAACGTACTATTTGAGGATCCCGTGCGGCAACTAATCCACTAACGGCGGACTAGTTGAGGTCCCGTGCACACTGATCCACTATCGGACTAAATAAGGAGCCCATGGCGCAATTATTCCACTAGCGGACTATTTGAGGATCCCGTGCGCGGAAATGATCCACTGCGCGGAATGATCCACGTGCGCGTAGCTCCGACAGTGGACTATGAGATCCCGGGGCAACTGATCCACTATCGGGCTCCATGAGAATCCCATGCGCAATTATTCCACTAGCGGACTAATTGAGGATCCTTGCGCGGGAATGATCCACGTGCGCGGATGCCCCCCCCCCTCCGACACTTGACTATTTGAGGATCCCGTGCGCGGAAATGAGCAACCGTTTCCTTTAGGGACGAAGTTTTAAAGCGCCCGTGCGCATTCTTCCACTAGCGGACGACTTGAGGATCCCGTGCGCGGAATAATCCACCGTCTCCTTATAGTATGGGGGGGAGCGGGGGGGTGGGGCGTGTTTTTTATAGCGCACCCCTGCGCAATTATTCCAACGCGAGCTATTTGAGATCCCGTGCGCGTTTATTCCACTAGCGGACTAAATGAGGATCCCAAGCGCAATTATTCCACTAGAGCACTATTTGAGGATCCCGTGCGCGAAAGCGAATCCACCATTTCCTTATAGGGACGGATTTTTTGGCGCTCCCGTGCGCTATTATTCCACTAGCGGACTAATTGATGGGATCCCGTGGGCGGAAATGATCCACCGTTTCCTTATAGGGACGGAGTTTTTAGCGCATCCCGTGCGCAATTATTCCCCCCGTGGACTATTTGAGATCCCTGTGGCGCTTACTTACTCCCCTAGCGGACTATTTTGAGATCCGTGCGCGAAACGATCCACCGTTTCCTTATCGGCCGAGTTTTTTGCGTCACCCGGTGCGCGTTATTCCACTCGCGGACTATTGAGGATCCCGTGCGCGGACATGAGCACCGTTTCCTTATAGGGACTGATTTAATTTTATTAGGCGCACCCGTGCGCAATTATTCCATCAGTGGACTATTTTAGGATCCCCCGTGCGCGATTTATTCCTCCACTAGCTGACTATTTGTGGATGGGTCGCAGAGTGTCCACTATTGGATTCTTACATAACTCGGTTTTTTCTAGTTCGGTTGGTTCACAGTGGGGCAGTTTCCGGTGCCAGCCTTTTACAATTTTTGGAATTTTAAAATACGCAAAAGTCGTCGATTCACGCCTTTTCCGACATCGTATATGGTCCAAATTTAAAATCTGGTCACATGATATTTGCAAAAATAGTGTTGCCAAATTTGAATACATTATCAATTTAATTTAGTTTGATTTTACCTGGTGGAATTCGAACATTTGAGTCATTTTCCAATAAGGTAAAATTTTTTTTCCTATCTAACAAGCCAAAGGCTCTTAGGAAATAGAGAACTAGATACTGGTCGAAGGGTAGGGTGATTGTTTGTGCTGTATCTTGAAATTGGTAAATCGGATATGCAAAATTCATTAAGGCGGGACTGGGATCAGAAGTGAGTCGTGACGTGGATCAAAGGTCAAAGCATTCTAAAAACAGGAGGCCGCGACAATTATATTTTTCTAGCTTGCCTGATCGGGCAACCTCATATAGAAACTGCTTGCCTGAGCCAGTGAAGAACATGACCGAAAATTACCGCGATTCTCAGCGGGGAAAAAATAAGCGACGCTACTGCTATTAGTATCTTCAACATAAATGGGAATTCTCACTCCACATGATTCCTAAGGGTCCGGGGAATCGGGCGTTTAGAAAACCAGCTTTTCACACGCGATTTTGGGCAATCCGCATTTTTCTCCTTTGTAAATGGTATTTTCCGCGCCAAAATAAGCGCTGAAAAAATTTTCGAATCATCCAGTAAGTAGGGCCCTACGCACCTAAACTTAAAGGGTCCTGAAGACAACCACATCCAAGTTACAGAAATCAATCGATCATGTCGATCACAAAAAAAAAGGTCGCCTTACCTATAATTCGGCCTCCCAGATCCTCTTTAAAATGACGCGTAAATGAATACAAATATTCCACAAGCGTGTCGATCATAATTGCATGGCCTGACACTGTCTCGCCAATCTTATATAGCGCTTTTGTGTTCTTTCCTGGTTCAGTATTTACAATAAATCAATTACCTCACCCCCATGTATTAAGTGATCACCCAAACAACACAGTGAACATAGCTTCCATTCATATGTTAATTGCAAGTAAACAAAAATAAACAACAGTAAATAAGTCAGAATTATTTCTAAAAATCATTTCAGAAATGATTAACATAGATTTGAAGTCTTTATTGCTAAAATACGTCATTTTAGCTTGAAAAAACTACAAAATGGCCGATGGTGAACCCGACCGCCGGCAATTCCCCCGCCCGGATATTTGGACACAAAACAAATGATTTAGAACTCAGTTTAGAATCTTATAACCAGTATTGCAAATTTGTGATCAAAATTACACGTGGTGAAAATGATTACCTGTGGTCATGAGCTTAAAAGTCCATGAAATATCAGTATAGTTGAAAGCTTAGACTGGCTTGGGGAATTTCCCGTACCGTTTTTTAATCTCCTTTTTTCCCGCGGTACCGCAGTTCAGACCACCCAGCTGGCTTCACAGAGCTCATTCCGCGCAGGTCCTGTCGCGTTGTGTAAGATTCATCTTTAATTTTTGTCGTTCGTTTATTCATGAAACGGTAAAAGTAAAACTTGTAAAGGAATATTGTCTAGTAATTACTTTTTTCTGATTAATATATGACTGTTTGGAGTAAAAACTGAAACCATAAACCATAGCTATATTGGTACTTGCCCGAACGGGCACGACTACCCAAAGTTTTACTTGCCCGAAAAAATTCTACTAGTCCCGGGCTATCGGGCAGCGATTTGTGCGGCCTGCCTGATCTTAAAACTACGTTTAATTAAATCGCTATAACCCTTTTATTGTTGGAAAGTATAGAGGAATCTTTATGGGTGAGGTCAACATTCAGTGGCAAAAAATTTGAAGGTCATTTCAAGATCATGTGGGGTCAATCAAATCACTATTGTGTGGTATGAATCAATGAAACTGGTGTGGATGTGGGCAACATTCAGTGCCGAAAAAATTACGGTCATTTCAAGGTCATGCGGGGTCATCCAATGTCAAATCATTGTATGGTCATCATGACGGTCATGGTTTTTCAAAGTCTTATTTTTTCCGTATTTATTACTATATTGTAGATGTTCCAATTCACCGAAGTGCAATACTTAATTATTCAGAGTTTTGTCACTTGTATTTAGGCAGCTATGCCCCATAAAAACAAGGATAATGAAATTTTCTCCAATAATGATAATGAAATTGTCACCTCTAGTGCCTCGTCGAAAACAAAGTCAACAAAGGGGACGGGAAACTAACAATTCATTTCATTAGCCTAATGTAAGGAGAACACATGCAAGGTATTTTAGCAGTATAGAAGTACATTTTTGGTTTAAATCTTCATGAGAAATTTCATTTACACTGAGTTGCAATGGCAGTGTGTGTGACTCTTTATAGAAGAGTCACTGTTGTGACTAGGCTCGGCTATGCTGCAAATTCATGCGACTCGAAATGAAAAGCTATGAACACTCTCTCTCGATCCCGGGCACAGACTCTGTCTCACTCAGGCTACTTTACCTTCTCTGGTTACGGCTTTCCTGCTTACCTGAAACTTAGGAATAACGAGACGAAATTTCAAGATCCATTTGACATTATATTTGTAAGGGTTTGAAATGAACGAGTCGCAACCACACCACGAGAGATGTATACAGCTGATGGGCCCAACGGCAGTGTTGCCAACACGTCGTTTGGTTTGCCCGAAAAGCGGAAATGTAGTCTGCGCGTGCGCGACTTTTAGTGCGATGGCAGGACACACGCAAGCATAGGCGTTTTGTGTACATGAACGCTCGGAGTAAATCAACAATACGCGCTAATATAAAATAAATAAATAGATAACATCAAATCTAGAAATCAAATCCTCCACTACTGTAATTTAAAAACAGCTCCAACAAACGTATTATAGCTTATATTTGATCATAGGACGTCAGAATGAAACAATTGGTATCGTAAAGATTGCTCTGAATAAGGACATCTTTTATGCGTTCGTGTGAAATTTACAAAATGGTCAGATTGCATGGCCACTTTAAAGACTTTTGAAAAAAAAAAACCGAGCAAATGAAGAACTCAGTGCAAGTTTTCCGTGTAGTGTAACCCTTCTTCGTATGATGGCAGCATCAAACCAACTCGCCGCAATGTTTTGTTACTCGATATTCGCTTGAAAAGTGCAAGTTAAAAAACGCAATATGAATTCTAATGTGTCGATCAGCATCAGGTAAGGGCTTGGCCGTTGGGTGGCTAACGTAAATTGGCGGGAAATTGAGTAATTCGTGGTAAAACTGACACTCTCAACTCTTGAGGTTAAAGGTGTGATGGAATTGGCAAGGATCGTTAGCCCCCTATAGGGGCCTATACTGTCCTAGTGAGGATAGTCATGATAGTCTTTAGATATTCTGTAATTAAAGCATATTTGGGGACTGGATGGCCAATTGGAGCTAGGCCTATACTCTTTGTCAAAGTACCCTTTACAAGAAAGCGTACTTTAAGCGTGATTCGCGTAAATGTGTCGGGCGTTCTACTGCTAAGCCCCGACCCTTCAGGATGACGCGCGCGTAACCTCTTGTAAAACGGTATTTTGTAAATACTATAGGTAGCCTGGGTAGGGTATAAATCAGTTATGAAATGCTATGGGAAAATACGCCAGAAGGAATGTGTTGTGTGTCGTGTGGGTGTGTACACATGATGCCTCCAGCTCCCAGTCCCAGTAAGTAGCCTAGTCTAGCCATGCCCAAGCAAGCCTAGCCTACCAAATAGCATTTTTTTTACCAGTGGGGCAATTTTTCTCACCAGGGGAGGATTTTTTTTACTCATCATTGTTGATGAGTAAAAAAAACTCTTGAGGTTGGGGGTCGATAGCAGAATAGTTAGCAACCATAGACTAGTGAAGTAGTCTAGACTTTTTAAAATATATTCTGTAATAAAGCATATTGTGGGGATTGGATGCCCATTGGATGTAGCCTAGACTAGGTTAAGCTGCCATGCCAGTATAAATCAGTAATGACCCACAATTTGAAATGCTATGGGAAAATATGGCCAGAAGTTGAAGAAATGTGTTGTGTGTGGTGTGTGCACCTGATGCCTCCAGTCCCACCTAGAATAGCCTAGTCTAGCATCCCCAAGCCTAAGCCATGCCCAAGCATATGCCTACCAAATACAATTTTTACCATGGGGGCATTTTTTTACGCACAGTGGGGAAATTTTTTCTTATTACCACACAGGGGGCATTTTTTTACCCATGTTGATGAGTAAAAAAAATCTTGATGTTGGGTGTTGATGGAAGGATAGTTAGACACCAGTGCGTAGCCAGGTGGGGGGCAAAGAGGGGAACAGAGTGCCCCCTATGAAGGCATTTTTTGGAGGGGAAATCGGGAAATAAAACACTGATATTTATGTTAAATCAGCCCTTTTCGGATTCTTTTGCCTTGCGACCGGGAAATGTTTGCTTGTGATCGGGAAATTTTTGCACCTTAACGGGGAAAATTGCCCCCTCAGAAACACCGTGCTGGCTACCGACGCCTGAGTTAGCCCCCCCCCATACTGTCCTTCCTTTGTTCGGGCTCGAGTTAGGGGGTGACGTCACTGCGCGACTTTATGCATTAGCTCTAGCGTTGGATGCGTTGCCTGTGTTCGCGTGCGTAAATCGCCAATTTCGAGGTCAGCGCATGCGTTTCTCGGGTGCAAAACCTAGCACGCGCAGTGACGTAACCCCACCAACTTGAAGATCGAAAAGAAGTGATAGTGAGGCTAGTCAGACTTTAATATATTATGAATAAGCATAATCGTGGGGACTGGATGCAAATGGGACGCAGCCTAGTTAGACTAGGTCGAGTAGGGTATAAATCGTAATGAAATGCTATGGGGAAAATACTGCCAGAAAATAAAAATTGTTTGTGTGTGTGCCATGGCATTACCATGATAGCCTCCCAGCCCAGCATAGTCTAGCCTCTAGTTGTGTCCATTTAAGTTGAAGGTGATGTCACTGCCGCATTTTAGGTTTGCACAGCCACGAATAGCGAAGTTATCCTTGGGAATAATAGCATGATACACGCGCGAATAAAGGCGACGCGATCAAGACAGCCTGTGGGACGCAGAGACGCAGTATGATGTCACCTTCAACTGGAGATGACACACAGATCGTATAAATAGCCTAGCCCACGCCTAACCTACCCATAGCATTGTTTTCCATGGGGCATTTTTTTAACTCACCAGTGGAGAATTTTTTTTACAATTTTAATCAACAATGGGGAATGTTTTTTTTACTCATCAGTGGGGCATTTTTACTCAACCAGGAAGTGGGGCATTTTATTTACTATCAGTGCCAAGAGTGGGGCATTTTGGTTTACTCACCAGTGGGGAAAATTTTTTTATCACAGTGGAGCATTTTTTTTTGGTTTAATTCACCAGCTGGCGTCTTTTTTTTACTCATCAGAGGTCAATTTTTTTTACTCACCAGTGGGGCAAATATTTTTACTCACCGGTGGGGCAATTTTTAATCCACAGTGCCATGGGGAGTTTTTTTTACTCACCAGAGGTGCATTCTTTTATTTTTCAAAAACTTTGTAAGTTTCCCATAATAAAGCTTTACACACTATAGAGCTTCAGCTTAGTCGCGTAGCGTGCTTGATCGCACTTTTTAAAGGCAAGATTGGTCAAACTCTCTGTCGTAAGTTCAATAGTCCATCAAAATCAAAAAAAAGAGATAGCATCTCCATTTTACCTTCCTCGAGTCAGTGAGTCACCGCATTCTGACAAATGTTTTGCGTGTATATTTTCACGCCGCCTTGATACCGTTCGTGCGTACGCTAGGTTTGTGAATACAATGCATTCGAGTTAATGCTGCAATTAGTGCATTCACACTGAAGTCACTGACGAAGGTTAAACATATCATAAAATTTAAAAAGGGTTGCTTTTCATTACATAAAAAAAAAGTCACAGAGATCATGACTTGGAAAAAAAAAGTTCCACGAGAGTCATATTGACATGTACCCTAATTCCTAAAATCAATACTTACACTAATACATCCCCACAGACAAGGACAGACATTTACTTGGATTTAGTTTTAATATTACTTTAATCCAGATTATTGAACTTTTTGCAATCCAACCATCATTTATAAATCTCTTAGGTAACATACAACACCAAGTATTAAAAAACATTTAGCTTAATTCCCATCTATTTATGGTGCTCATGTCTGTCTGCGAAATTCAGTGGGGCGGGCCCTATTAGTTCAAACAATCAACTTTTTTGCATTACATTATGCGTGTCCCCATACAAACACTGTGTGAAACAGCTAAGCTAATTTTCCTTCATATAGAAAATTAAGACTTTGTAACCCCGGGGGGCACTCACCTATGAAGGTTATGGGTGAAGGTTGCACTTCCAAAACTGGGACATTGGTGGACAGAGGACTGAAAAATAGGGGAGAGACAACCAAATTGTCCCAAAATAGGGGATTTCAGAGTGACAAAATTGGCTGAAATTTTCAAAAAAATGTGGTCTTTGGGTGCGATTTTTGACAACAAAAAAAATGAAGATTTTTTGGTTAAATGTTTATAAAATTTTCTCCAAAAAATAGGGTCTTTGGTGACAGTGGTAAAATTTTCACAAAATATGGGGTCTTTGAGTGAAATTTAAAAAAATATGGAGTCTTTGGGTGACAACGATGTGAAAAGGGGTCTTAACAGCCTTACATACGCGTGGCTTCCAAGATGGGGAGTGCCCCGGGTTTGTAACAAAAGTCCCTATCCATTGGTACTCTCTACCACACAAGAGGTTTACCGTGGGGAAAGCCAAGAGCATGACCTAGCGGTTAGGGTGCTGCCTGTGACGCAATTTACCAAAAAAATTACAGGTTCGAATCCGGTGGGGTCACTTGCTGGGATTTATTCGGGTACTACAATTTCTGGATTTGAACATACAGATTACCGCTCGTCCTCCATTGTTCACTTGCAATTGGGCAATGAAATGAATTTCATGAAAGCTTCCATCCTTAGGAGGGAACTTTAAACCATCGGTCCCGTGTACAGAAAGCCACAACGTAATGTACCGCACGACAGGTCAAATATTTTTTGAGAGCCCTGGTGAAATCCAATGACTGTTCCCAATCCGCATCAGGCTCAAAGGGGCCATACTTAGGGAGGTCCAGCTATATGGATACACGTGACCCCGGATCAGCTCAGTTGAATAATCTGACACCACCACCAAGATTACCATGCTTGTGGACAGCGCGTAGCCAAGGGGGTGCGAGGTACCTACCCAAATCTCCTAAATTCCAAAAAGGTCCACAAAAATGATGTGGGCGAGTGAAGCGAGCTAGAAAAAATAGGGGTTTTAGGGTTTTTGGTAAAAAAAGGGCAATTTCAAAAAATGAAAAAGGTCCACTTTGCCAAAATTTACACCTCCTCTATTGGGAAAGTCCCAAATTTTGGCCAAAAAAGGTCAACTTGGGAAAAATCCCCCCCTCCCCCGAAAAAAATTCCTGCGTACGGGCGTTGTGATACGCTAAGAAGTGTTTACTACATCAAAAAAATGACCTATTCTGATTCATTTAAATTTGGAATGAACACAAATGTTATATTTCAAAATATCTGAGTAAGCCTTAGTGGGGGTTTCCTTTGACTTTATTCCATATAGGCTTCATTGGTTTTGTTTATTTAGACCATATACCAAGAAGAACTTAAATGGCTCAAAGATGATTAATGGGTCCACCCTCTAGGTCATATTGCACAAACCAGGGAAAAGAAGATAACGACACAGATAACTTGACCTCACATGGACGGAATCCATGGGTGCTTCATAAGGTGACGGGAGTTTTCATAACCTAAGTAGGGAGTTTCCGTAAACCTGACACCATCTCACACACTTTTTCTGAACCACTCATGAATTCAGAAACCCTTCATGGAATAACGCATAATAGGTTATTCCGTTAAGGTTCTGAATTCATAAGTGTGTCAGAAAAAAGTGTCAAGATGGGTCAGGTTACGGAAATGCCATACTTAAGGTGAACCATCTGACCCACTTTCCAATTTTATAAGAGTGTCAGAAAAAAGTGGATGAGTTGGCCATCGTATGGGAACACCCCTACTGCTATCACATGGCGACTAAGTTGTAATACAGATGCCAAAAAAGGGCTTGCTAAGTTGGTTTATGCAGCACCAAGGAGGTATGAGGCGATTTCCCCCCAATTCTTATCTCCCCTTGCCACCTTTAATAATTGGGGAATCACTGATTTACAATCATTCACACTGCACGATGTTCATTCTTTCTATGAAGAAGAGACTCTACATTAATTTTCTGGTTGCCAAGTGATGCACCTTTGTGCAGTGCAGCGCCAGAGAAAATCATAGAAGGAGCGAATTTTACGTGTTTAAACTAATATAGTTGAAATATAATAAATTTTTGCTTTTATTGCTTAAAACCATGTTTCATGAATTTTGAAACTCTCAGGGGGGTACCTCCCCAGCGCAGCCCCTGCATGTGGGTTATGGGCAATGTATAGCTGCAAGTACGTTGTTTGGCAGTTCCAAATGGGTTTGGATGATACTCAATTCAAAATTTAATGATTTTCTAGAACAGGTGGGGGAAAACACCCTTATTCTTCCTGAAAACACATCAAAATGCTGTGACTACACAATATTTCTATTTATATTTCCTTGCTGGTCATCATACATCCAATGGGATTCGTTCTAGATAGCTAGTAAATATGCTTTCGGATTGTGATATTGTGGCACTTTTGCCAGGTTCGAATACCACATGTGCACAACACGCACAAATGACATGCAACATATTGGCTGTGCATGCAAGCTTTCACTATTTACCTGCAACAATGCCTTGTCATGAAATTGATGGTGTAAATTTTTAAATACAATAAATGTTACACGAACACTCACCCTACTAAGTGGTAAAATAACGTACTTATGATCTCATTGTTATTTTCTCACAGGAACTTTGCACTGTGCAAGCAAGAATTATTTGTGCATGTAACTGTTAGAATTACATGCACAGGGCAGGGACTTTGCCTTTGTATTTTGAACACTGTATTTTCTGGTATGAACCCCGTCTCCTGCACTGTAATTGTAACACAAAGAGTGGAATAATGCTCCATTCTTGGAGGGGAAGCATGTCAACCATGTTGTCGACCGGGGATGCAAGTACAGGCATAGGCGCGAATGCCTTGCATTTTTTTTGTTAGCAGTCCGAGCACGCTCAAAAATGAGAGCACCTCGCTTGAAGAAATTTCTGGCAATTGGGTAGCAGCTAATCTCCACAATGGATGCACAATTCTTGGCGACAGATATCTATCAGATCCTATTCACCCGGAAGCAGCAACACCTGAAGGCACAAGGTTCACTACATACAGAAAAAAACAATATATGAAAGTTTACTGTCAAACAAAAATACATCAAAAAATAAAATACGATTTTTACAAAATTGAACCACAGATAAATCCAGTTCCTTACCCCACTCCCCAAAACCGATCCTTGTTCATGCCACCGCCACCCACTTTCAAAGAGTCTTCCAGGTCTGAAGATCGATTCTTTTTTCTATTTTTTTTTTGGCGGGGGAAAAAATTTTTTTTTGTTTTTTTTTGTTTTAAAAAAAATTTTGTTTTTTCCAAACCCCCCCCCCCCCCCCCCACTCAATTAACAATATTTAACTTTCTTTACACAATGACCAGAGTTTTGAGGCTGATAAGTTCAGGGTTAGCAGTTTGTCCGTTGTGACAACAATATTTCATTGCAGTATTTTCAGCAAACCACACACCAACACCCACCCAAATTCTATACAATTCATGAAATTTATAATTTTGTATAATTTCTGAAGATTTACAAAATTCATTGAAATTTATTAAATGACCCTATCTGGCCCAATATAAACATCATCCCTAAAACACCAGATTTATCGTAGTTAGTAAAAAGTTTTTGTATCTGAGAAAGAAGCCTACTCTTTTTTTTTTTTTTTTTTTTTTTTCCATTTTTATTTTTTTGTTTTTGACCGTAATCAAAATAATTTATACAGATGGGGATGGGGTCACTATATTCACCAAGATGGAAAAGTTACATTTAGGGATTCAAAATGTTCCAGAGTGGTCATCACAAATCAACAACGATGCATCCATGCGTCCGCGTAGTTTTATCAACGCGAGGGCGGCTTTAGACGCCCGAGCGGGATAAAATACGCGGGACGCATCGGATGCAGAGTTCTGTTGATTTGTGAGAACCATCTGTAACATGTATTGAATCCCTTTCAACAACAAAAATCCTGGTGAAAACTTACTAATATCGTGTATAGAGAACAGAATTCTTCTCACTACAATACTACAATACTACAATGTTCCTAGTTCGACAGAAATCCTTCTCGTAAATATATTTTAGCAAAATTAAATGCAAAAACGGTAGTTTGGGCATGCGGTGCTTTGAAGTTTGCACCTGGTGCCTTGCGCGTACTCAGAGTTCTAATCGTGACGAACAGTGCGTCGACTTCAGTGTACCGTTAACACGCATCTCCGTGGCACACTGCGCCGGGCGTGACGCGCTAATTAGCATATCAACTGTGGGTTGACAATGAATCAACAACGGACGCTCCTGTACAAGGGGATACGGTGAGTTGTTGAATTAATCAGTTCACTTGTGTGAGACAGGGCTAGCCACTAGAAGAGTACAGGACCTGCATGCACAAACGTACTATCGTTGAGTAATATTTTGGCCAGGTAATACTAGGTACGCCCGCTTCCCATGTTCCCCGCCAAAACGGCGCACCAATGGGTTGCACGTAGACACCAGTTCATGCAACAAGCAAGCCGTGTACGTCACGGCCAAGAAATTATAATACTAGTTAAAAATATAGCCAAAACAAACTTTTATTCATTTTAGGCAAGAAAGACTAACAGTTTGTCTCAGGATGGAAAAAAGGGCTGAATTCAGGTTCTCGAACCCTCCAGGTTGGGATATGTCAAAAATGTTGTCATAACGGTGCATTTCTCATCATTTATCTTGAAGGATGATTAAAAGTTCAGCAATCATTGTGTGCGGTGAATGACCATTTCAAAAGCTGATTTTTAGTGCACAATCATGACAATGAGAGAGAACTGTTCTGGCCTTATTTATCAATATCAATTTCTGACTTACTCCAACTTCAAAGGCGGACTGACTTGTCAATGGTTGCCCCACAGAGTTGTTTTTCACCAGCTTTGGCAGGTTGCACGTTTGCGCCGATGGTCTGCGATTGATAGCAATCATATGATGATCAGGTTGCCGTGATGATGCATACATGTGTATGCAGCTGAGCTGCTTTAGCATGCATGGCATGACTTGCTTAGCCTAGGTAGCATAGGCCTGCTGCTTTATTGTTGAAAATCAATCCAAGTTGATCTTCTAGAATTATTATTTGGTATGGCCAATGTTGTTTGATGTCTGGCAACCTAATAAAAGGTCATGATTCAGATCGTGAATTGTCCGTGCGTCGTGATGTACAAACTTCACCAAAGCATAACAGGCGGCGGAACCCGATGCTACACACTTGTCACAACTGAAGGCAACTCTTCAAAATTTTGATTCCCGAGGTTTCGTCCCGATCGATTTAAGTATTTCTGTCTCAGCAAGCGTACAGATTGGATAAGGTGCTGTAACATCAATTACTTGACTGTCATCTGTGGCCCTACTTGATAAAGTTTGTTCATCAAGATATTACTGAAGATAGAGTTGTTTACATAGTTGTGAGGTAATAGTAATCAAAGATAAAGGTCATTGGCCCATTACCATATAGGCCAACAACGAATCGGACAATCGCCGTCTCGGCCAATCGCGCTCTAGGCCAATCGCCGTCTCGGCCCATTGTCATCTCGTACCTTTTTCTTTTCTTGTTCCTTATATTTTCTTTCATGCACTTTTCCTTCTCTTTCTCTTTTCCTTATTTTTCCTTTATCTTCTTTTTCCTTTTTTCTCTCATTCCTTTTGCTCATTTCTCTTCCGGGTTCTTTTACCTTATACTTTTACACCCATTTTCTGATA
>JAMKCH010006683.1:0-32808 GCA_023653785.1 Ophioderma brevispina | reverse complement strand
TCGTCATCAAACTCGAGGGTCATTCAAGCCCAGGTAGATCGCAAAACACAGGTGAAAGCCAATCTGAGGATCGCCTATTAAAATACTATTAAAGAAACCACCGCGTCCAAGGAACTCATGGTGATGTACAGAGACCTCTTATGGGGGCCCATATGCCTTTTTGACCGCCAAATGACCCTACTTGCCTTTGACCCCAAAATGTGCTCCAACATTTTACAAGTTAAGTTGTATAGCCACCAAACTTGCCCAAGATAACCACTGGCCAAAACCCGTGGGCTATATGTCAAATGGACCTGTAAGTGACGAATGACCTATGACCCCAAACTACACATTCCCTAACCATCCCAATTGAGGGTTACTGCATCACTGATGCAATCGTTTCAATATTCTGATAAGTAAATCACTACTTATTCCTTTAAAACACAACTAGGTGCAACTGAGTTGTTCTACACCAACTTTTTACTATTATTATTATTATATCAGAGCCACCGGTGACAACACTGTGTGGTACTTATAGAGTGAACAAGCGAGAAGAATGTGATGCCGGTCTGGTTGGGTTAAATGACCAGGACAAATGCTGTGGCGCTAACTGTCGTCTGAAAAGAGGAGCCAAATGCAGGTAAGAAGCTCTGATTATAACATGCAGTTTTATTGTAGGTGGCCTGTACAATCTTCAACTTATCACCATGTTGTACCCCAGAGGGGTTTTGAACCCATCCCATAATGCATTGCAATTTGCTTATCACTGTACTGTACTAAACACATGTCAGTACTTAAGGATAAAAAGTGTTCAAGAAGGTGAAGAATCATAAGACATTTCACGATCAGCAAAAAAATTCCCTAAGTACTAACACTTTTGTTGTATTTTTTTATTTAAGCTTTCTTTAGCACTGATTTCCAAGGAGGCCCTGTCATTTACCAGTATTGTACATGTACTTGTTAAACATAAGTACTATATTAAACATTTGAAATGGAAACAATACAAAATAAATAAGAATCCAGTGTGAATAGAAATATAATGATATAAAATGAGTGTAAAAGTCAGTGGGCTTTTTTGTGTTAAGAATAGGATTGTGTGGAACTCACATGCTTATTGTGTAGTAGATAACCATAAAAAATCTGCACTTTCTGACAAAAGCATGAAACTTGGCACAGAAATTCCTTGGGGTGTGACAAAGTAAACTTAGAAGGGGTGCCCAAAAATCGGGCCTCATTAATGACGTATATGCCCCGCCCCCTTATTTTGCATATTGCTTAATTATGTCAAAATGGAAATTCCTGAGAAACCTATCAGTGTGGTATCAAATTAAAGCCTGGAACATAAAGATTGTCCTTACAGATAACTTTAAGATGAGGGTATCTTAGCATTTGGGGTCATATAGGTCTTAAAGGTCATGGAGGGTATTTGATATCAAATTCCACCAATTTGGTATCAAATTCCACCACCTGGCATGCATACAATTATAAGGGCAGTTTCCGAATTTATGTCAAACAAAATTCGACATTGTAAACACAAATAAAAATCATCAATAACTTGATTTTTAGTATTATATGTGAAAGGTAATGCTATGTAGTTTCATGAACAAATAGGCCTATTCCATTTCATAAATAATTCGTTTTGTTGGATATTACAAAAAAAGTGACATGCTGTGCCGTACATTCCCAAAATGGCACATCAAGCACTAGTACTACCTTTTATTGTTATTTAAAACAGAAATTTCCAAATTTGAAAGTAGGTAAATAATTCTTTGCTTTGAAATTTTTGTCGTTAGGAATCTGGTTCATTATAAGAAATGATGGGCATTCGTGGTTAGGATGTACATAATTGACTATTTATGCAATATACGTCCACAACGGTATTAATTGGGAAATTTAACCCAAAGAGACAGCTATTATTTTCATCTTTATTGTTTTTTTTTTCCTTCAGGCTTAATCGCCTGAGGTGGACAGATCTGTAAGGAAACTAATAAACTTGTGCAAAAGGGGATGTACTAAAACATGAGTAACTCATAAATACACATTTGTGTGTACGTCCGCAAGAGTGGGGGTTTTGTTATTAATTGTCAATGCAAACCAAAAATGCGATTGGAATTGAATTTTCAGGTCTTAATTCTTTCTGTCAGGTCTCCTTGCAAAATACAATGTTCACGTTCAAGTAGAAGTTCGGGTCCCCAGTCCACTGGATACCTTTTCCATGACAAGTCACACAAAGTCCAGAGCAAAAACTCTGTGGCGAGTGACAAGGCCACTTGACAGTTCACTAAGGCCATAAAGTAATTTCCCGCAGCCTACCGGCAGTTCTCTATACTTACCTTGGATATTTCAGGTAGCCAGTCTACAATAGCTTTCAGGTGTTGTCAACATCCGCGGTGTTGGGTGGGGCAGTAAACTAGCAGAGCTCTAGAGCTGGAGCATTTGATTGGACATGTGGAGAACTTTATCATAGTATTTTTGGTAACCCAAAAGTTCAAAATTACCCTCTGACATATTTTCAGGAAGCAATTTCAATGCAGGGAATTGAAATCCATAGGTTCCTGGCAAAGAACCAGAGTGCTAGTGTTTCCAAGCACAATCTGTTGTATAGCACGAACGTCTTGGTGATAGTGAGTGCACATCACATCAAGCACTATATGGAATCAAGACAATTATCTCAGTATTGGAGGTTGGGCCTCTTTGTCATCATATTTAGTCTTGTTCAAGATGTCCCTGTATGCACTGAAAGTCTTTAAAACTCTCCATTCCTCAAAAGCCCAATAATTTCGTCTTTTCAACTGTATTTCCAAATGACAGTGAAGAGTGTAGCACTACACCCAACGTAGGTGGTGAAATAATTTAGACGCCTGACCAAGGGTAGATTTCCCAAATCTAGAAAAAGGAATCCTTCAAAAGTAGTTGTGAGCTGCAAGCATTTCCGTTGAAGCTTTGCCTAGGATAAAGTGCTGGGACTAGATGGTTGCGCCAGGTCATTGTCATGTGCTAGCTTTCCGAATTGAATTAGAAGTTTCAAACATGGCAATACCGGCTTCTTACAAGACTTGTGTCCAACAAGATCCATCAAGAATATTGCAAATCATGTTCACAGGACAGGGCCATGTCTATGTGCAGACCAAGGACAGTGTGTCTATTACTGCTGGTGACAGTCACCAATGATGAAACTCTCAAAATGTGCTCTTTCATGTTTGTGCTTTGTTCAGTTTTGTTTTTTCTTTAAGAATTTCTTATGTGCAGGTTGCCTGGACGTGATTTCTACAGTTTTGAACATAGAAAGAAATGCCTGTGCTCCAAGTATTATCCTGTTTATAGAGATAGAATATGCTGTGAATAGTTTGTTGGGTACTTCTGTAGACGTTTCAAATAAAATGTCAGATCAAATAGTATTTGGCCTCAATTGTTACAAGATCCCTTCCAGAAGTCCTACCCAATACTGGGGTAATCTTGTAGAACTCATTGACACATCCCATTTTATCCAACGTCATTGTGTTCATAATGCCAAATATTGCCGATAATTAATTGTGAACAATATAACCAAGTTTTGGACAGGAAAGTCCAGGATGACTTTCTCTGTTTGACCATCATCTTTGTACGTTTTGTATTGTTACTATTATTTATTTTGACTTGAATAAACTATATATTTTTAGTTTTGATTGATTGAATTACCTTTACCCTAAACCTCCATATGTCTCATATGTTGATCGTGGACACTTCAAAAGCTATTAACTTTTTAAAATGGTTTGTTTTTTTATTTATTTTTTTTTTTGTTATTTGTTGTTGTGGGTTGAAGGAACAAATTTAAATGGAGTGCCATTTGACATGATTTTGAAGACATTTTTAAAAACTATTCCCAAGGCTCCCTTGTCCCCACGGACCGACTTGCTGTGAAAACGGTAGCCACCAACTTGGGTATAAATTAGCCATTTATTGGCCTATGTTTAATAGATCTATGCAAGCAATACCTAAATTAAACTAAAATGTACACTGTTGGAATATGTAGGAAATAAGGGGGTAAAGTTGTTACAGGGGTAAATTGGGGGAATTGATTCGAATAATAAGGTTATAGTCTACAGTATCTGTAGTGATCTCTAGTGTTATTACAATAGGCCAACCTAACAGTTCATGTATCCTGGGTAAAATTTGTCCAATTTGACCTCCAAATGGTTTTAAAATTGTTAATAGTCACAATAGAATACTAAATTGTAGACTTCTTTGTTTGGACAGTTCCAATATAGAATAGAGTTATTAGTTATGATCTCAAATAGCCCAGTCACCATTTGATTCTAATTATGCAACAAACTATTCGTATTGTCCAACCAAGTGTATTTTGGGCTCAAGTACCAGTAGCCCCACGAACAATTGACATAATTTTTATAAACAATGGGTAATCAAAATGTACCCCATTGGACCGTGGACCTATTTTGCCTCATAACAGTTAACTACTAAGTCATAGATAGAGAAAACTATATTTTGTCAATCACATGCGACCATTTCAAGATTTGGACCCTGTTATAAACCTTTACCGTACTATTTCCTTACTTTGATGTGGTAAACCTTGATGTGTTTTGAAAGGTTTTCCCAATACAACTCTGGAGAAATATTAGGCTAGTTATAAGTCATTATGTTTTCCTAGTTTACTGGCCTTCAATAACCTGGCAATAATCGCAAGTGAATATTAATCTTGTATAATTTAAATCCCATATTTTATACATGAACCGCAGTTAAGATTACTGTGCACTCATACTAACTAATACAAGGGGAGTGGATATGGACGTTATTTACAGTAAGTAGTGGTGTGCTTCAAATGCCGATTTCTCAACATAACCATTGGAGTGACCAGTGGGATATCAAATTTGTTTTGACCCACGTTGACACAAAACCTTAACTACGGTTATCAAGCAACAAAAATACTGGTCAATGGTATCGTATGGGGAACCTTTACTTGGACCCCAAAGTGAACTCTACTTACAATATTCAAAAATATTTTTTAATTTTTTTAATTTTTTTAATTTTTTTAATTTTTTTATTTTTTGATACCAAAATTGATATGATATTGAAAGTAATATTTTAACCCTTTACTACGAAATATGTAAAAAAAAAGCGCGGCCCGTCGGCCCTCTAGGGACATCATTAATTGTGGTCGAATTGGTGGGACCTTCTGAAAATTTGCTGTACAACCCCAAAAGTTTTGACAAGTTTCTCTTGCTTTTGTCCAGAAGTGCACGATTTTTGGTGAAAATTAGGACTTATCTACTTCACTAATTGGGGCTGAAATTTCCCAAAATGGTGCATTGTGGATTGACTCAATACACCCTCTGGTGATCCATGCAAAGTTAAGGTTTTTTGTTAGCGCTGTTCAGTTACCTCGCATCTAATTCGATTTTGTAGTGGATGTTACTGAATAAGGACTGTTGCCAAGTCAACTGGCTCATGCTAACTTGTTAGGAGCCACCGAAAACACCCAAGAACATTGATCACACTACAAATGTATGGCATATCATGTTTTGGATGTATGTACTCTAGTAGCTCATGGTGGTTTTGAATGCGAAGATTTCAAGAGCTTCCCACATGCATTGCCTTTCCAATGGAGGTTTTGTACAGGTACTGATGTGGGTAGTTAGTGAGAAAACATGGCTAAATTGCAGTACTGAATCACAAAACTTGCATTTTAAGAGAATTCATCTCTAACGATCCAAATGGCAACCTGTACAAAACTTCCAATGGAAGCAATGCATTGTGGGAAGCTACTGTATCTTCTCTTGGTTTTGTAGCAATATATGCCAGACGTCTAAACTCTTCCGTGATTAACTAATTGCCCAAGGTCCTATGAATAAATTCCTGGTTTTTAACAGTAACCAGTTCCCACTGAAGCCAAAAAATGCGGAAATGCGCCACGCCCTTGTTTGGGAGGGTTACACCCTTTTTGAGCGAAGTAATACTGACTGTATCTAAAAACGTGGACTTCGGATGTTGCGTGATTGAGAGACCACTCAAAAATGTGCGGAATGGCTACATTATGGGGGGTCAGATTACATTATTATATCCAAAAATGTCAAAGGTTTTGAGATAATTGTCAAAAACTGAGTTACAGCATGGTGCGCATAACAATAAGAATGAATTCTCAGTTTTTATGCAAAACAGGAAGGGAGTTCACCATACACCTGGATTTTGACTCTAATTCTCCTCGGGATTAGGGGATAAATTTTTGATGTCGGCCCCCCTTGAACGAATGTTCTGGAAGGCACATACTAGTTCCAAATGCTGTGTGTCCGGTTGCGTAGTGTGTCGGTGTGTAGGTCCGTCGTAATGACTCTGGTTAAATTTTTTTTAAAAATGCTCTGCAGGCTAGTCGCTATCAACGATTTACTTCAAACTTGTAGGATGATAGATGTGAGGTGTGCTGCAATATTATGTGTAGCTTTTGGCTGCAATTATTTGCATATTCAGAATTTTAATTAGCTATTTGCATATTTTTCAGACATTTCGGTTAACCTTTTTGTTGGACGCCAAGCTATAGCTGGCGGACCACTTAGGCAATCCGTTGTGGAGTGTGTATGTTGTGGATGTCCGAGTGTGTATGTGTGTGTCACAAAAATGCTTTAAGTTTTTTTTAAATTGACCTTCAATTGAAAAAGTTTAAATTCAATTGGAATCCCCAAACTTGTCATAGGTGCAATTTGGGATCCCTCATATGTGATGAGGTCCAAAGGTCATGTGAAAGGTGCGGCATCTTCTTTGCCATTGAAAATTCCTGATATGCGGCTTAGGTATGCAAAAATGAGCTAATTAAATAGCATAATGCGGATGCTAAAAAATGTACATCGGATATCCAAAAATTCCTTTGATACATGAAAACTAATATACCATACATCGTTGTGTGATATTTCATATGGAGGGGGAAGGGTGGGTGTTGTTGGGGAGGCGCAGGTGTGTTGGAGTGTTGTAAGTGGTGAGGCGGTGGGGTGAGGCGGCGAGGGCAGGGTGACCTCATGTGGACTCTTGTTATGACCTATGACCTTCATGTGACCTTGGTGACTGCTTGTGACCTTGGTGACTTCGGTGACCGTGTGTGACCCCATCGAGAACCCTTGCTGACCCTCAGTCACATTTTGCCCCATTCACAAATCGGGTTCTTTTTGTTTTTTTTTGCCTGGGGAGCGGTCGGGTGGGATGCGATGGGAGGGGGTAGGTGTGTCAGGGAGGGGCAGGTGTTGTCAGGGAAGGGGGCAGGATGGGGTTGCGTCGGGGGAAGGATGGGGTGCGTCGGGGGCAGGATGGGGTGGTGGGGGAAGGATGGGGTGCGTCGTTGGGGACGGTATGGATGGGTCGGGCGGGGGGAAGGATGGGGTGGTCGGGGGCAGGGTGGGGTGGTGGGTGACCTTGTGTGACCTGGTGACCCTGTGTAACATTTGTGACCCTATGCGACATTTGTGACCCTAATGCAACTCTGTATGACCCTATGCGACCTTTGGGACACTCATATGACCTTGGGTAACACCATGTGACTCAGTGACCCTTATGTGACCTTTGTGACACCTATGCGACCTTTGTGACCCGATGAACCCTTTGTGACCCATGCGACCTTGTTGACCCTATGCGACCTTTGTGAACCCATCTAACCTCAGTGACCCATGTGACCTTGGTGACCACATGTGACCTTGTGACCTTGGTGAACTCATGTTAACTTTGACCATCACCAACGCCGCCGAGGCTCGACGGGATGGCCACTAGGGTCACCTCCAAGGATCGCGATGTATTTTTCATAACATTTGGTTACACTTTTTTAAAATGCTCTGCTGATTAAACACTATGTCCGAGTAACTCATGATCTGCTTTGAGGGTCCAATACGCGATAATATCGGATACTACGATGATAATGATAAAATTGGCATGATTTGTGCCCAATATTATTGGTCCCGCTCTGAGTTTTAAAAATATGGGCTCGACTGCGTCTAGCCCAATATTGTGCAACTCTAAGCTCGACCAATAAATTTGGGTGCACTCAATCCAATTTTATTACAAACCCGGGTTAATATTTTGGTAAATATGTTCTCCAGGGATTTGTTCTCTTTCTAATCATCATTTGACAAACTTCATCACAAAGCAAGAGTGATTAGCGCAACCGGGGACACTTGTGGTTCGGAAACTGCTTTTGGGGTAACTAAGGGTGGGTCACAAATAGAAAATTCAGCTCCTTTCCGTTTCATACGCAGCCCGTCAAAATTTGTGACCTTGGCAAAATTGGGTAATATTAGTGGAAACCCTGATTTGTAAGTGCTGTTCATAACAGTGTTTTGTTCCACACTCAACCAGTTATTGACTGTTTGTCTATTCACAGAGCGATGACCATGGATTTCACGGGATATAATCAGCATTTAATGTTACTCCTTTAGTTTTCATGGGGGGGGGGGGCAAAAATGGCCCATTGTAAACTGAAAGTATATTTTGTTCCATTTGATAGGGACGTAATAGCACAGTTAAATGCTGCTGAAGGGTCTTTAAATGATCTAAAAGCACTAACTGCATGCCTGTTACCATGAAACAGGCAAAATATCAAAGATTTCCATGCCCCCTAATAGTTGCCCCCCCTCTTTAAAGATATCAGAATTGTTAAAAATTGTTTTGTAATTTTGATTTCTTCACATTTGAATTCATGCAAAACGATTATCAAGCCACATTTTAATTGCATTACGGTGTCTCTACCCCTACCATGTGACCCGCAGTGCGCAGTAGCGTAGCCAGATCTGTCCAGACCTGACTGTGGGGGGGGGGGGGGGGCAAGACTCAAGAGATTCCCCGATTTCTGTAGTTGTGTGGGGGATGATTAATGTACGAGGGGTGGGGTCCTAGGCGGAGCTCCCGTAAGGTCCTGGGTTTTGCCATTTTAGAAGCTAAAAATTAATGTGTTTCAGTGCACAAATTTCCCCGTTTCCTTCTTTTTCGTCTTCTCCCTTCCTCTTGCGTCAATTGAATCTTGAATCTTGAATCTTGACTTGCTCTTTCTTCTCGTCTCCTTTTCCCATACATTGGTGTACATTTAAAATTTCAAATTTACCCCTGTACTAATCTTACCACCTTATTTTATTTTACAAAGTTCCCCACATTTCCCAGAGGTTGGACCCAAAAATACTGATTCAGCACCCTTCAAACTATAGAAAAACATCTTCAAACCTTCCCAAACTTCTAGAATGGGATTCTGATACATAACCCTACTAATAGATTCTTCAGCAGCATTTACTCTTATCTTTAGGCCCTATAAAATGAATAAAAAAATATTTCGTTTACGACGGGACATTTTGACCCCTCCCCAAATGAAAAAAAAACAACATCAAAATGGTGATTATATCCCAGTTGAGACACAAATGGTCAATAGCTCTGTGCAGTACAAAGGTCGTGACTGATTTAGTTGTGGAGGTAATACACCTTTAAAATGCACACTGTTAAAAATAAACAACGTTTGATTGGCAGCTGGAACTCACAACGTGCAGAACATAAAATGACTGGAGCCGTAAAAAACAAAATCATTGCAGGGAACATAAAATAACGGCGTGAAACCTCAGCCTCAACGTTATTGTTGGTTTTTAACTTCTTTAAACAATATTAAAACTTAAAAGGTTATTACAATCCTCTGACCAAATTTTCACGTTGTAGCTATGACATCATACAAACGAAAAGTTGTATTTACGTCACCACATGATTGTAAGAAAGTTATATTTCAGGCAAACAATTTTGAGAAAAAAAGGCAAAACGAATGAAAAACGTGAAGAAATTAAAATTTGAACCAGTATATACTTTGTTTTATATGGTAATATGCATATATTCTAATATCAGCATTTACTTAATCATCACCTGAGTAAACTTAATTGTACCTCACATAGATTCGAACCAGGGCCTTAAGATTACAGTCCTTTAAACCTTATCCACTACAATACATGACTTTACAGATATCAGAGGCTTTTAAAATTAATATATTGTGTACTACTTTTGTCCCCGCCGAACAAGTCGGAACGGGACTAGCAAAATGAGCAGAGTCAGTCCGTCCATCCGGTCGTCCGTGATAAAAATGTTAACCCTTGTTGTATAAGATTTATATGGAGTTCCATAAGGGGCAACAATGTGAGTAACTTGGTTGGAAAGAAGCAGGTTGACGGCCTGATTAGATCTCATTTGCATAATTTTGAAATTTTCCTGCAAGGCCTGTGTACCAGTTTCTGGAGTTCGTTTAAGGGAGTATAATGATTACCTTGGTGGAAGGGAAGCGGCTGAAGAGTTCTCGACCTGCATAGATTTTGGGAATATCTTGGGCAAATTGAGTATGCAAATGAGCTACTTAATATGCAAAAATCAGCGTAAGTGCTATAATTTTTGGACATGTACATTGGATATCAAAAATTCCTGACGCTGCTTGAAAGCTATTGGGCCACATCTTCATTTGCATTTGAAAGTATGTTATATATGTGGCCAGCGGCTTAGGTATGCAATGAGCTAATTAAATATCGTAATTGTTTTTATCTCTGAAACGGTACGCTGGATCGGATTAGGCAAACTTCCTTCGCTCCATGAGACTATGATGCCATAGGGGTGTTGGGGAGGGGGTTAGGTATTGCTGGGTGTTGGGTGAGGGGGTGTGGGGTGTGGTCTGTTGTAGTTGATTTATCGCATGTTAGTGAATCGCGACAATTTTTTGGCGGGGACATATTTTAGCATCGCGTAAATACGAGTTCGCCTTGATTCTAATAAACTAATGATTATAATACAAAGAGCCGGAATAGAGTTCTACAAGGAGTTTTTTAATTTTTAAAAATTAAAAGGAAAATAGATTTTCATATATTTAATGACGTTACTTACGACGTATTTAACAGAGTTTATAGGTTAATGATTTCATAATTCATATTTTTATATTAAAAAAAAGAATTAAAATGACGTTATATTACGGATAATATATTAACGGTCAGCGTATTTTTTATTAATACATTTTTCAAAAATGTGTAAGTATTATTTTCTAACCACTGTTATTTGCTTTTCTTGCATTCCAAAATTGTAATTATATTAGGTAATAAAGTAATAAAGCATGAAGCTTAGATAATCAGGGTTTACCGTAATTTAAAAGGTTTATAAGTCGGATAAAATTAGAACATTTTTAACAGTGCACTTTTGTCGCATATCGTAGAATAGCATATCGCTATTCCCACCACACGGCGTGTGGCATGCTGCAGTCCTAAGTTCAGGTGATTTTAACACTTTTTAATGCCAATAACACGGGGGGGGGATGCCTGTTTTATGGTCAAAGGCTGCAGTTAATGCTTTTAGAGCATTTAAAGACCCTTCAAACATTTAACTTTGCTATTATGGCCCTATAAAATGAACAAAATAGACTTTCCGTTTATATGGGCATTGTCAACCCCCCAATGAAACGACAGGAGTAGTAGTAACATAAAATGCTGATTATATCCCAGTGGAAATCTAGATGGTCATAGCTGTGCAATACACCGTAATAATTGATTGGTTGTTGGTGAGCAAAAATACACTGTTATCACAGGACTTACAAATACACGTTTTTACAAATTTTACCCAATTTTGCTCAGGTCAAGTGAAAGGAATATGAATTTCTTTGTGACCTATCCAATTAGGTACCCCAAAAATTATCCCTGAGGAGAGTTAGAGCAAAATCCAAGGTGTATGGTGAACTCCCTTCCTGTTTTGGCATAAAAATCTTATGAATTCATTCGTAATTGTGTAGTGCGCAACATGCTGAAAAAATCGGTTTTTGACAATTATCTCAAAAACCTTTGACCGTTGGATATAATAATGTATTACTGACCCCCCATAATGTGGCCATTCCGCACATTTTAAGTGGTCTCGCAACCTCCTAGGTTCAACGGTTCTGTAGATACAGTCGGTAGTACTTCGCTCAAAAAGGGCGTGACCTCCCAAAAAGGGGGCGTGGCCATTTCAGCATTTTCGGCGTCAGTGGGAATTATGTTACCAACAAATATTGTTCCTGGACCTTCATTTAGTGGATTCCTGAAGAGTTTAGCTCTGGACATATATTGCATACAAAACCACCATGAGCTACTAGAGTAATGTACTGATGTCATCAATCGTTTTGGGGTTGATTAAGGCCATGATATACTAGCCGTCCAGTGTGTGACTGTAAACTCGCTACTGTCCATTCAATTAGCTTAGACCCTCGGTTTTTAATTAATATTAGAGAAGGTATTAGTGTCGGGAGAACATCGTGAAAGAAAAATTGGTATTTATCTAATTACCCAACAAGATTTTGAAGGTGCGTGCTGAAAAGTATTTTTTCACACCCAATTCTATTCAATTTCTGTGATTTTTGGCCATCAATCGGCAAGGAATCGGAACCAGCCGAATATTCGTAATGAGCATAAACTTTTTCAGGAATGGTCCATTTATAAGATAAAGATAGGTGTGTAAAACATTGCATCGCTCTTTGACAGTAGAAAACATTGATCGATATCATCAACAATGCTTGTAATGTATAAATAGCGTCTATTTTATTCCCGGAATTTTGAATGTTGTCAATCATTGCCGTGATCAACTTTTGTGTTATTCAAGGTGTGTTTATAGATGATGTGACATCAATGTTTACAAATGCAACTTAGCACCTGCTCTACTGGGGTGATCGAGGTGCGAAGGACATCACATACAGCTACAGCACTATTCAATGGGCTATTTATACTGATTGAGCACAAATTTTAAAAGCACAAGCCCTACAGGTGCTCACGCATACTGCCGGTGCTCTACAGGTGCTCACGCATACTGCCGGACAGCGCTTTGTTTCTTGCCTGGCGGTGATGTCACATGGCACTTAGTCTATACAAAAAATTTGTCGCTTCAAACTTTCAAAGAAATTCAAATACAATACATTCTTTGTATAATGTCCTTTTAAGAGAAGATGACACAATGCGAGCAGGTCACTGTCCGACCAAGGTCTTCTGGTCCTCCGATATTGATCGCAGTGGGTATCGCTACATCGATAGTCGCTTCCTACCTCATATGTATAATACCAAAGTCCACCTCACACGTCATTTGCTAATGGTACCAGACGATGGACAGATTTTCAATAGATTTGTAGGTAAAATTCCATCCATATGTTTTGAAATTTAAAAATCCTGTTATATAATTTCGTGAATACAAACTTTTCTTTCACGATTTTTTCCCGACACCTCTACCTTCTCTAATATTAATTAAATTAATTAATCTGTCCAAGGCTTTTGACCGCGTGCCGCATCGTCCTCTACTTCTTAAGCTTCATGCTATTGGTATTACCGGTCCACTTCTTTCTTGGTTTAGGTCTTACCTTTCTGGTAGAACCCAGCTAGTTGCTGTTTATGGTGTTGACTCCAATCCTGTCCCTGTTCTTTCTGGTGTTCCCCAGGGCTCTGTCCTGGGACCACTCCTCTTTCTAATCTATGTTAATGATCTTAGCCTTGCATCATTTTCTCCAAATAGTTCTCTTGTTCTATATGCAGACGAAACCACCATCTTTAAACCCATCGATGTTCCTTCTGATTTGGTTGATTTTCAGTCTGACATAAACTCCATTCATGATTGGTTCCGTCTGAATCATCTCACTGCCAATGCTTCTAAAACTAAGTTCATGATCATCTCCACAAAAAAAGGATCCTTTTCCAGATGTTGCTGTGACTCTCAACAACCAGCCCATTGAACGGGTTTCTTCTGCGAAATTCCTTGGCATTCATCTCACTGACAAACTTTCTTGGAATCTTCATGTCGAACACATCTGCAAAAAGGCTCGCAAGACAATTGGCTTCATCCACAGGTCCTTTCACTCAGCTCCCATCAACACACGCCGCACGTTATACCTCGCCCTGGTCCGCCCCATCCTTGAATATGCCTCTATCACCTGGCATCCGCTTAACAAGACGCTGACTAATAGGAATGAGTCCACCCAGAGGTTTGCTTGTCGCATCATCTTGCAGCAATGGAAGTTGTCCATGATGAGCTTCTCGTGAAAACTCATTTGCCAACTCTTGCTAAGCGCCGCGTGACGTGTTCAGTCTGTTATTTGTTCAAAATCTCCATGGTTTGGGTTATTCAACCCTTACAGACCTCATCCCCGCACGGCTGCCGTCACCTTAATTCCTGTGCGGTTGACCCCCCTTTTTGCCGCCCTATCTCTTTCAAAGAATCATTTTTCCCGTACGTTCCTTCACTCGAATTACCTACCTGACGCCATTGTCACGTCCACTTCCCTCCAAGCTTAAAATATAAAAATAAATAAAAACCCGAGGGTCTAAGATAATGAATGGCAGCAGTGATAAAATGCTTATAGCGTTTATCAATTGCTTCCAATGTGTAATCGATAGAAGCGTCGGAGCGACTGAATTGAATTAATTAGTCAACTGGGCTTGTGTCAAGCGTTGGGCATACTAGCGCTTTATCAAGTAGATACTGTCAGCTGCTTTGACAATCTGCAACGAGGTCATTAAAATGCTATGCTAATGCGATTGCTAGTATAGTATATTTTGGGAGTATGTGCTGGGCAGAAAATTTTTAGGACCAAAAATTAGATCGCCAGAACGTAATGCTTACTTGCTTTGCTTTCTTTTTTGCTGAATTTGAAGGAAAAAGTGCTTGGAACTCAATTTTGAAGTTGTATTGGTAATGGGAGGTAAATTGAGCAAATAATGAGTTTGACTTGAATCTCCAGAAAAAAAAACCTAAAGAGGGGGGCCTTATGGGCAGCACATAGGATGATTACTTCTCAATGTGAACCCCCCACTGCACCACTGCTACCATTTTTTTGTCCCACTGAACGGAAGGGGACTATAAAATGTGCTCCGTCCAAATGTTCCATGAGAGAAAAATATTAACCCTGAATTTCACCGATTTAAAAAAGTTTGTTAAACCCTATTCTGTCGGGGAAACTGAATTAAGGGGGGGGGGGTGGTTGGTGTGTTAAGTTGTCAAATCTTAGTGATCAGACATGGGGGGGGGGGATGGGATTAAGGGGAGATAACGCTGAATAGAGTTGCCTTCATTACACCACTTCGCGTGTATGAACTATGTCTGGGATTACATTGGTACTTGCCTGATGTGCACTTTTACACCACAAAAAGCGGAGATAAGCTTGGGTTGGACGAAGTATGGTATAAGATGATGTGTGAGATGTGTTTTCGTTTTGGTGCCCCCTGTTGGTGTTGTAAGCGAGAAAGAAAGTCTGAAAAATTTTCAAACGGGCAAAAGCCCTTTGCATGAGGAAAATTTCTTGCCTTTTTTTGGGCTGAACTGGTTTAACAATTTAACATAATACCAAAATCCTTATTAAGCACACTTGCTACATGTAGTGATACCAGCTGCATATGGTGACCCCCGATTACATCAGAGAATGGTTTTTCTGCAGTCATTGATGTCCAGATTTTAAGTGATCTGTCATAGGAGCTACTGCAGGGGCAGGGGTTCTCAATAATCTGGCCCGCGGGACCCCAAATCCGGCCCGCCAAGTTGCGCCAACCATGATTTTTGGCCCTTGACTCCCTCTAAAATATAGAGGGAAAACATAGAAATTAAGGTGTATTTGGACCTCAAGTAGGAAAATTTCAAATGTGTTCGGCATTCCCTGGCCCTTCATAATATATTTGAGACCACTTGAGCTACTGTAATATTTGCCTGCCAGAAAACAACAGAGGGCATAATGATGTCACACATGTGCAAATCATAGGTCACTCATATGAAGGAAAAGGACTTGGACTTTAAACTAAAAGTGGTGATTGATTTCATCTCTCTACCTCTATATCAACCTTTCTTTTTTTTCCCTTAGTGATCAGAATTCACCGTGTTGTGAGGACTGCCAATATGCCCCACGTTCCAAGGTTTGTCGTCGGACGGCCGAAATTGATGCCGATTGTGAAATGACAGCCCACTGCAATGGTAAAAGCAAGGAATGCCCACCTTCACCTCCAAAAAAAGATGGCCATAAGTGTATAGATGAGTGAGTTATTGTTCTACTTTTTTTAATCATTTAATGTTTATTTCTATTTATTTCAAAAGAGGAACAAACAAACAAATATCAAGAATAATCACAAGGTGCAGCAATATGGTAAACAAAGGAATTACGATAAAACTTTACGAAAAATGTAAACAGTGGAAAAATAAGGAAAAAATTATCTTGACATCCTTCAAATCCAATAGCCTTTACCATAATACCTGCTAATAAACCTTTTAAGATACAAATAAGTTCAACATGCATAAACAAATTTAATCACAACCAATTTGCAGTGGAATATAAAACTAAAATCAAAGTGCCATTTTTTAAAATGGGAAGAAAGTTTACCCTTTTTTTAGAAAAATATTAAAGCTAATAAAATTACCCTTTTTGAAATTTACAAACAAAAATATAGTACCAATAAAAGGTAAGTAAACAAATTGTCCAGAAATACACCAAAAGTTTTGTTAAAATTTGTGATAGAAGGACCTAACACAAAAGAAATTCTTATGACAAAGGTTCTCGGAAGGACACAATGAAATCTCCCTGATTCCAATGGAATCTCCCTGATTCCAAAATCAAATCTCCCTGATTTCAAAATCAAATCTCCCTGATTCCCAAATCTTAATGTTGGCATCTCTGTATTTGTGTTAAATTTGGCCCAAAAGCTGCCTCTCCGTATAGCTATGGGTCCCATTTTCTGCCAAAATTGGTATAGATCTTATTCTTTCTAGGTGGTGCCTTCTGATTCCTTCTATAGTGTATTTATCTCTCTCGGGTCAGTGTCGTCAGTGTGTTATGCAGTAGACGCAGCACTAAAACGCAGGAGTTTATTCAAAGCGCTGGCATACCCACGCGCACGCGTATAAAGGTGGTGCGATAATCCATACGCAAAGCAGGTCTCTCAACGCGTTGACGTCACTGATTTGAGGTAGATAAATATACTATAGATGGTGCCTTCTGAATTTTAATCGGATTAATAATAATCCACTCACAAGTAACAAGTTGCTGATTTAAGCCATTTTTCATGACTAGTTAGCTAATTTAATGCAAAGTGTTACAGTTGCCATCAAAGTACTTCCATGGTATTTGTTCTGCGTCAATCATGATGTACATAAGCAAGGAAGTTAGTTAGTTAAACCAAAGTTTTAAATCCGGTTTTGTCCCCGCTAACGGGGGTGGCCGGATACACCTCGCACTCAGCAATACTGATGTGTGAGGATTTATTGGAGCAAAAGATAATTGACCGGATGCCCTTCCTGACGTCAATCCACAGTTTTCGGCGGTGGGCCTAGCCTTTGGGCAACCATGCCCACCATACAAGACAGCATGTGCTGGATGGCCGCCATTAGCTCTCCAGAGCTGACGCCCTTATAGGTAGATCTTCTTTTCATTCTACCAGGGTAATCAGTTACCCTCCTCATCAGATTTCCCTAGAAAACCCGATAGGGTGACGGTTTAGCCCTGGGACAGGTAGTACTGGTTACCAGGATACCAGTAGCAGCCCCTCATAGGAAACCTGACCTTAAGTGATGTTCCTAAACCCTCTCATGACAACAATGTAATTTTGAAATTGGCTCCACCCTTTTTACGCATTCATTCTTGGCGAGAGCTGCGTTTGCCTTCATGGAAGTATTTGACAATGAGTTAAGCCTTTGTACGGTTCACCATTTTCAGGTAGAGCCTTGAACTGTCATTGGAATAAATGAGGGCATTACATAACAATGCTTTCACTTCTTGCAAAGTCAATGATTATGTGTAGAGAGAGAGAGAGACAAACTTTATTGAAATGTTATGTAAATGGTCCCATTGCTGGCTCTCCCTGAAAATGGTGACAACGTGCAAAAAAGCAAATTGGCTGCGTGATCCTTCTAATATAATTTGGTCTCGTTTCAGTGGAAGCTGTCGTCATGGTACCTGTGTTAAATTCTGTGAGGACAGAACAAGATCTCCGTATATGTGAAGATGGTAATGTTGTTATCTTATTCTTTCTTGTGCAGAGCACTGTTGATGTCCTAGTTTTTCGAAACACTCCAAGTGTGATTTACGGACATCTTAGCTATTACTGGGAGTTACCGTTTAAATTCCTATCCATTTACACGACCAGTATTTTTGTTCGTTGACTTAAAAAGGTCATAACAATTAATGACTTCCGAATTTGGCGCTTCCACAGAAATGCAATTCTTGCACCATAAATCACTCGTGGGAGAGATGGCGGGGTTAGGGCCGGGCGCTTTGCATTCGATCACAAATATCTCTTGACCATAAAATGTTGTTTGTACTTACCTATGTTATGTTTTAATCCAAAATAAAAGCAGTTGAATATCCAATTGAGCCCAAACGACGAAGCACTGTGGGAGCTTCCATTCAAGTTACCTTTTTTGTAGATCCCTCTGTAATTGAGGCACTCGCGTAATAAGGGCCCGTGTTTTTCCGATGTATGCCGAAGTCGCTCAACTCACGTACAAGAACTTGGTAAAACCGGGGATTTCCCTGTTTTCCTTAAAAGTCGGAAACCATTTATAGAAGAAGCATTGGAACTGTTTAACTTTACTTTTCACTGACGGCGGGTATTTTGGTGAAATTTGACTTCACACTTAAATAATACTGAAAAAGTTTATAGTTGCTGACTTGTAATACGTGTAGTGAAATTTTCTAAACATTTAGTTACCCTTCCATTCGTGTATACATTTAAACGTGTACACATCCCCAGCACTATAGCTATAGAGATGGTTGGGCTATTCCATGTTGACTTTGAGATGTGCACCACAGCATCCATGGAACAGTCCCAGACGATAAAACTGCCATTTTTTCCAGCCCCCATCATAGTTTTCTCAGCTCAAACTTGGTTATGGATGTGGGTTCACCTACTGCCATTTTAATATACCACACACATAATAAATGTAGTAATTACATGTCGTTAAAAACGTGTCATGATGTCGGTTTCACTTACCTATCTCATGTGTGTCATTTATTGTCTGGGGATGCTCCCTCCACCCCTAGCCCTGGACCTATATTCAGTCTACAAACGTTAGGAGAGCGTGGCCATGGCCCACTGGTTAGATATTTTCGCCTTTGGTGCAGGAGTCCCTGGTTCAAATCCAGGTAGGGCCACTTGCTGGGGATTTAATCGGTACTAAATTCGGATTTAATAATTTGTATAAGACTTAATTAATTTCAAATAGATTCCTCTCTCCCCGTGGTTCAGTTAGACTTGGGCAAATGAAACCACGAGAATATCCCCCTTTCGGAGGGGACGGTAAGCTGTCGGTCCCATATACAGAGTGAATAAAAAAAAATTGTGCATGAAAAAACACAAATTTGACCCTGAACCCTGTTTACTCACTCAACCGTGACTAGTTGATGTTTTTAATGATCTGCATATTTTCGGCTTTCTGTGCTGAAAAAATGGACGTAATTTGGTTGAAGAAATAAGGTAGATATGAAAGATTTTCGCAGCTGATCCAGAAAGATTTGTCACCACATTCAGACAAAATAATGGAACTGAAAACCAGCTTAACTGTGTAAATCCCATTGGAATGGGGTACAAATGGATCAGCCGAGAAAATCTTTCATATCTACCTCATTTCACCAAATTCTTTCATTTTTTCAGCATAGAAAGTCGAAAATATGCAGATCATGTAAACATCAACTGCGTCACAGTTGAGTAAACAGGTCAAGGTCAAATTTTGTGTTTTTTCATGCAAATTTTTTTTTTATTCACTTTGTACAGAGAGTCATACCTGTACATGTATTTGTATATCACAGTCAGTTTTGAGAAGAGTAGGGTGGTAACCCTGAATGCCCAAGTTTTCCTGGTTAGTTTCGAGGGATACCCCTAGTAGAGTGGTTTATCACTGTTGGGTATACCTCTGAGGGCTCGGTCCTCTAAATTTTAATAAATAAATTCGGTCCACAAACATTCATGCAGTTTGTCCATACCGCCATTGGTTTACCAATTTTTGTAACTTTTGCAGGTTGTAGACTTTCTTGTTAATGCTAAGTTTAACTTAAGTTGTAGTTATCGTTATATTTCTGGGTTTTCTTGCCATTGTACTTTAATTATCGTGCTTTAATATCTTGGTTTGTAATTTAGTTGTATTTATTCATTGGTAAGTGCTTGGAGGTGCTTCATAAGGTGCTATAAAATACGATTTTGTTATTAGGCCAAGGGAATTTGATTCTTAGTTTCCTGTTGGAGCGCGCATCAGATTTGCCGCTGTGGCAAATATTTCATTAAAAAATTATTTTTCTTGAAAACTTGATAATAAACACAAATTTTCAGTTGCTAAAATATTCAAGCACCCCTTCCTGTTCATTTTAAGCAGTTAACTTAGGAGGGGTGTCACAGGACACCATAAATAATGAATTTCCTCCAGATTTTTGTCCCCCTTGTCATAATACTGGGTGCAAAAATGTTTGAACTGATTTCTAAACCTTCAAATACCCCTGTTTTGTTAATTCTAAAAGCACTTGGAAACTTTGTTTTATGTAATAAATATAAGGTTACTACTACTAGTGTATTCAAGATGCCTTTTAGATGTAATAATAAAATTACAGTGAATAATAAAAATGACAGCAGATAATGAATAATGAAATCGGACCTCGTCACCATTTAAAAATCTCCAACAGGAAACTAAGTAAGAATCATTGGCCTTATCATTAACTTTTGTGAGGATTTGCAACCTGAATTGGCAAAAGGCATACTTAAATAATGACACAATTTTCTCTTTCTTTTCCAGTATCAGTATCTTGCCACCGATGTTGCAAGGAAACAGCCGATTCACCTTGTTTGCAATTCTTTAATGGTACAACAGAAGACTCGTGGATTCCTGTACCAAATGGCAGACCCTGCCCAACAGGCATCTGTAATGAGGTAAGACAGTTTCGAAAATTGCATTTCCCCAACTGCTTATCTTGTGGTCCAAAGAATCGGAGCGTCAAACTGTGTGTATACTACTAAGCTTGCCAACCACCATATAACAGGCCATAATTATAGTCAGGGCCAGAATTAGCCGGCCAATTGCGCGTATGTCAAGATTTTCAATCACGCGGCGCGAACTATGAATGGTTTGAATGTGCAGTACGGGCGGGGCATGTTCGAACAAAATATGATTTGACATGTCCACAACCTGCCCAATTTTAGTCGGTTTTTCGACGCACGAACACATGAATTCACGCTAAGTAAAACCTTTCTTTTTCAATAGCTTTAAAAACAGTTTCACAGATTATCTCACGGCCGAACATTTGTTCTGCACCGTCAATTTACGTCAGACGCCAATTGGTCGCCTTATCCTGTCCCCGACTTAGTGTGAGCTTATAGTTTACTCACAGAGAACTTGCCACTTTTCTTTACATATTTTTGTTTGACTTACTGTATGCTGTACCCCCTCTCTTGAGAACAATCAAAATAGACCTTCTATATCTGTATGGACCTTTAAGCTTTCTTCTCATGTCTTTGTTTGGCTATTTGCATCATTTAACCATAAGGACAACCAATCAAATCAGCCATTTGTGCCTGTGCATTCATTTAACCCTGTGGGCATTACCACCTATGATACAATCCTGGCCGATGTGGCTCCTTACAGGAGCACAATATGAGATAGCTCTCTGAGTAAACCAATCAAATAGTGGTTTCGATACCTCTTTGTAAACTATCCCATCATACTTAACGTATCTCTGATTTTGCTCATTACATGATAATACCTTCCAAGTGGACCAATCCAAAAAGTGCTTAGATCGATAGAGAGCCATGTAAGTGCCCAGGTTATTTAGGCTAGTCTGTTCAGATTGTGTTTGTCCGAAAGTCAGCCTGCGAGTGTGTTGCAGAACCAGAATTCATCACATCTTCACAAGCCCTGCTAAATGGTGTCTCAGGTCTGATGGAATTTTGATGGCATCACCAAAGCATGGCTGATTCACGTGTGTTTTGAAATCTAGTTCACATCTGTTCCAGACATGCACACCGGATGAAGAACTGTTTTTTTAAATGATAGATAGTGGCATTAGCATCAATGTTGTCATATTTATATTCAGGTATTCTTAGGGGATAACATACATTAAAGAGACATGAGGAGATTTCCCGAAGAAGTGCCCCCAATTTTTTTCGAACCCTGTTTTTTTTTTTGCATATGTGGAATGCTTACAATTTAGTCGATCACACCTGACGTGAATACGCCGAATACACCGTCTTTATAATAAGATGATGTTTAGTAGTTTTCTGTCGCGCCGACAGAAAAGTCTGGTTTTTTTATAGAGACGATTACGACAGCAGGGCAAGTTCAAAACAAGTTTTTAAAGTGTTCTTTTGTGATGTGTCCATTAAACTTTCAAAACGTTCGCTGTTTGTGTAGGGGTCTACGACCATTCGTGCCGTTGAGAGAAGAGAAATTCGTCGGGAAAGAATTCGTATCCTCAAAAAATCTCCTCCTTCCTGTAAAAAAAAGTTTCTTTGAATTAAATAGAAAAATAAATTTAAGAAAATGGGTTGGTTATGTGAATGTTTGATTTGTTTTAATTTTTCCTAGGGCATCTGTGAAAGTCAGACTCAAGACATTATTGAAAGATTCTTGAAGGTTGAGGACATTGACATCAACTAGTAGGTAGGTGTTAAGGGTATGGTGCTATGCCCAAGCTCCCCAGACTCAAGGACCATTATTGAAAGATTTCTTTAAGGGTTTGAGGGACATGACATCAATGCTATAGGTAGGTGTTAAGGGTAGTGCTATGCCCAAGTCCCCGATCAAGCCATTATTGAAAGATTCTTTGAAGTGTTTGAGGACAGACATCAATGCTATAGGTAGGTGTAAGGGTCGTGCTAGACCAGCTCCCCAGACCTAGCGACATTATTGGAAAGATGCTTTGAAGGTTTGAGGACATTGACATCAATGCTATAGGTAGGTGTTAAGGGTATGTGCTATGCCCAAGCTCCCCAGACTCAAGAATTAATTGAAAGATTCCTTTGAAAGTGTTGAGGACATTGACATCAATGCTATAGGTAGGTGTTAAGGGTTATGTGCTATCTATGCCCAAGCCCCAGACTCAAGACATTATTGAAAGATTCTTTGAAGTGTTTGAGGACATTGACATCAATGCTATAGGTAGGTGTTAGGGGTACCGGTATGTGCTATATGACGAAGCTCCACAAGTGTTAATGAGAGACTGCTGCATCAATCAAAACTATTGCAGAATTTGGAACCAGCGGTTCTATATACAGAAATGTAACTTTTCTGCAAATTTCCGAAATTCCGGATTTTTGGCCAAAATAAAACAAATTCCGGAAATGTACAAAATTTCTGAGATCAAATTGGTAATGATAAAGGTAGAACTGCATCAAAAACCAAGCTCCACCGGATGATATGCTAAAATTTGACCTTGCCGTCAGTTCAAATTTTGGATTTTCAGGAAATGGGACAACTCCTCTGTTACATCTCTGATTATGTAGTGGCTTTCAGTATTTTCTGAAAGAAAACATGCTCACTGCACCCATTATATAACATGCTTTATCATAAAATTTGATACAAAACATAATTAACTGTGCAAACCAACCAGGGTTTAATGATTACACAACCCTATAGACAGGAAAAATGCACTTTCTTGTTTGATTCGAGCCAATGCGACCCTTGTTGATAATGAATACACTTGAATAGCCCTAGAACCGTCACAGGCATGTTGTTATTTAAGAAAATTTACGTGCTCAAAAACAGGCAACAAAGTGTTGTTTTTCAGATTGTCAATATGGCTTCCAAAATAGCATAATAAGGCTATATTAGTTGTTGTAGTGCTAGACAAGTGTGACATTTTACAACACTGTAATTCCCATTTTTTTTAATATTTGTTATTATTGTGGAACTTTTCTCCAATAAAATATCCCGCACACAGCAGTATTCGAGTGAGGTGATGTATCCGCGACGAACGCGACCTCGTTAACGGACGAGCAAACCAAAGGATTAAAAACACACTTTGTCATAAACCGGTAACTCAAACATTTGACCGCCCCGTTGGTGTGCGAAACAAGAAAGTGTCCCCTCCAACTTCGCTCCGATTGTATTATTGATAATCAGCGAATAAAGCGTGTTCTCTGTCCATGAATCTACGAATTAACGCAAACAAGTGCAGATGCCGTGCAAAGTCCCTCCAGCCCAAAGGCCAAAAATAAAAAAGAATTTGTTACATGTAGAACTTTGAAGGAGTACATATGGAACTCTTGCCGAAATAGCTACATATGATACTATGTATGGATGCCTTGAAATCTCTTGATGCAATTCTCTCATTCATTTCTGTTATATGTGTGAAACATCACCACCAGGGTATTATGAAAAAAATTATCAACACACTTACAGAGTTGTACCATTATTGTGTTGCCTGCCTTAGGCGGAAGAACACATAGGGATACTTTGTCCACTGTTTGTCTGTTGATGTAGTCTGTTGTAAATGTTGTTGTTTGTTGTAAAAAGGGTAACATTTGCCTGTAATATGCACATACTTCAATGGATTTAAACCAAACGTTGAGTCATAGGTGCAACCGTGAATCCCGCATTTGTTCTGCGGTCAAAGGTCATATAACCAATATCAAAAGGTCATATGAGGTCAAGTGGTAAGATGTAAATCACACTGAGTTGAAAAGTTGAACTTCAATTGTAACCAAAACTTGGTTTATGGATTTACATTAAACCACCTTACTGGGGTTTGGTGTAAACAAACACCAAAAACGACCACCTCAAACCATGCAATTCACCTCACCTTTGGTTTTATGAGGTAACGGTCCTATGCAATTCAACGGTCATTAGGCTCATCATTCACGACTGCGGACGGCAAGGCCGCACAAGTGGCGTAGACCACAATATTTTTTTTTTTATTTTTTTTTTAAATCTGTCATTCTAAATCAGTCAATCGGGAAATCCTACTACATAGGTAATTATTGCAATCTCTCTTATTGACCATATAATAGTAAATCCAGTGTGTGTGACACTTCCCAAAACTTTTTTGGACACAGTCCACTGTTTGGGAGAGGAGGCATTTTGTATGCACAGAATCAATAACATCTCAAGAGGCCAAACTGGAAATACTTTACGTTTCCTGTCTGGGCCCATATCATGCATGCCAGTGTTATAAAGTTTTATGCAGATATTTGCAAGTTACGTCTTGGTATTCTATGATTTTATTGTGAACATTGTTGTATTCAACATTTTGCCGCCATATGATATGTTCTAAATAACAACTTGCCTCTCATTAATCTTCACTTTTATCCGATTCAGGGATGCAAATTTGAGTTTGCGAGAATCAAATTGGACCATGATATGGATAACAATTATACATATTCAAGAAATTGATTCTTCATATCTGGATGCTACCAGAATCACTGCAAGAATCAAGTTCTGTGTTTTTGTCGAATTGGCATCGCTGCGATTCGCTCTCGGCTGCAGAATCCTCTGCTAATTATTCAACAACAAAATTCAATTTCTGTCACAGATGTTCTCTTTATCCCAATAAAGCTCTCCACATTAATCGATGTGTCGCACGGCATTTGTCAAAGTTGTTAGTTGTTCCACAGCCTCATCACAATGATATTCTTAATTACCCCCTGATAACTACCGGCCAGATTGGTTAAAAGAAGGTGATACCGTTTATTGAACCAAATCAGTGTACATTGTTGAATGATGGTATCCCCAGACAGCGTTGGAGTGAAATATTTTTATTATGAAAGCTTGCTGTAATTGGTAACCAAAATGAATAATTGAGTAACCAACCAATCACGATCGTTGTAAGAAAAAGCCTAGACATCAGGGGGTTAATCGTTGCCATACTGAATTGTTTGTTCATTGTTTCTTTTCCAGTTGGTATAGAATAACATACCTATAGGCCTGCTTAAAGGGGGATGCCCCCGATTTGGGATTGAAGTTTTCACGCTGATCGAGTGGCCTCACCTCCAGAAACCCCATCTGTAAAGTTTTGGCACCGATATTTCAATACCGTTTCACTGTGAGAGCTACAACGTGATTTGGTATGCCCCATAGAGTACTGTGTAAAATTAGTATTTGGGTCAAAATCCAAAATGGGGTACAGTTTCGTTCAAATTCCAAACCAAACAAGCCTTTGGCCGTCGATTTCACAGGGTAAACAAATAAAATAGTACCTGTTTTCTTCTGATCAAAATTTGACCACTTCCGGTAAAATTACGGGGCGATCTGGGGCGAGGCTATTAGCGATCCGGCCATGACCCTTTAATTTTGTGACACATGGCCGGTTAGTAAAATAATATTTTATGAGGGTGCAAAGCCATCTTTTATATGTTTTTTTGAAACTTGCTATCATAGAAATTCAGGGCTATAGTTTAGTCGGAGTACTTACTGTAAAAAGTGCCGTAATGCAAATGCATCATTACTAACAAGTATAGAGACATTCACATTTTTGACAATGTACAAGATTAAAATTAACAAGCGATTAATCTGGGATTAAATGTCTAAATACGATTTTTAACCCAGCACACCCTCCTCAATTTCAACCTTCTACCTCTAAAAGGGAAGATAGTCTCACGGTCGCTTGGATTTACTATATGAAGAGTTTACATGTAGGTTTAATTAGCCAGGTAAAGCTTTCAACCTTTTACCTTCTTCACTTTTGCCTATTCACAGCTCGTATCATCAAAGACAATGTGGTAGGAGCAACCCTGATTATCTCCCTCATCATATGGATTCCTTGCAGTTGCATTATTCATCATTTGGTGAGTACACATTTCTGTAATATAATTTGATCAGTACTACCATAAATATATAGGAATTGTTGAGTATTTTGTGATGTGATTAAAGCAATAACAGCATTTTTGGAAGAGCGCCCCTCGATTAAAGAAAAAAAATTGAGATTTTTGCACAGTTGCATTGGTAACTGGCTATACTTTGATTACCACCAAATAGGCGGGCCTCATAACAGTGCGAACTGATATGGAATAATGTAGGCGCAAGACAACGCAAGAGACGCAGAGTGTATATTATGTGTGGTGCGCGCGATTCTGTGCAAACGCTCGAGTATATTTGGTTTACTTTTACGCACGTAACGATAACAACCGAATAATTGCCGCCTATTTGGTGGTAATCAAAGTATAGTAAACTATACCTGCGAATGGTAAAGGAAGGAATTTTATAATTAGTATAATTAATATTTTACACTGCATTCATATAAACAATTTAAGAACATTAAAACAGAAATTTGTTCTGCAGCATTTTACACCTCTATTAATTGGATAAGTTGTATCTCTTTAAATAATTTTGTAATTTACAATCTGGAGTAGTCCAAACCATAGAAGTATTGATTAGTGCACACAAGTCATATTTCAAGACAAGCAAGTGCACACATGCTTCAAGCCTATATCATATGTGATGTGATCTGGGAAAACCCGCCACATGTCGCACAGGAGAGTTTTGAAAAAATACAGAATTACCTTAAAATCTGTTATGTTGTACTTTATTTTTTGTCATATTGTATAAGGCATAACTTTTGACATGTGTATCATAGAAGAAAGAAGTAAAAAGTTATGGAAACTTTATATTTCAAACTTTGCAATGGTAGTCAAAACTCAAAATATAAATTTTGCACCATGTGGCGGGTTTTCCCAGATCGCATCACATATGTAAGCTAATTACCTGTTATGAAATGTTTTTTCTTCATGAACAGGACAAGAAGAGAGAAATAGAGGCAGCCAAAACAGAGCAATGGCTTCACCCAATGGTAAGCATTGCCATTTAGCGGAGCGGCCGAGCCTTGAAAAGTGCTCTAGTTTTCGAGTTACCCCTCCCCACCGTACAACAAAACACAACCACCTTCATTTGAAGGATAAATATATAAGATTTAAGAAAATTATGGTTGTGGTTGAATATTTGGTGGCAGGGATGATTTCTATGCCGAAAAATGAAATTTGGGCTGCAAGTTAAGCAAAATTATTATTTTTTATATTTTTTAAGGTAAAAATATTACAATCTTATTTTTATGGTATCCTTTTTGTTATTGATATAGGTTTTATACATTGCATAAAGGGTTCAGGTAATACTTATTGTGGTGACATGTGATAAAAAGGATGCTTTTTTAGGAAAAAAGGTCATTTTGGGGCTAAAATTCTAGACCCTTTATATATTGTATAAAACAGAAATCTATAATATAAATGTCAGAGATTGATAGTATTGCATGATGATTAAAATTTGTTTTGCTAAAAAATTAATAAATCTTGATATTCTTAAGTTTTAGCTCAAAATCGTGATTTTTTGACCCAAAAAACACCCCTGCCACCAAAGTTTTTGACCACAACCATCATTTTTTTAAATTATTTACTACTATCTTTCGAATAGAAGTGGTTGCGTTTTGTTGTACCGAGGGAGGGATTGTCGACAATTTTGCAGTCCAAACCGCTCCACTAATTCATGTATTTATTTCTAGGTATTGTATTGTTCCTAATAAATGCCCCCTCTCTAATAAAGGCCCCCTATTTTCCACCAGAACGTAATATTTCAAAAAGTGCCTCATTCTAACCAAAATTTTACATTGCACCAAAACATTTATGAAGTATATGCTATTTTCACACACAAAAAAGTATCTTTTACCAAATTTTTTTTTACTCTTAGAAACACCCCCATCTTGCCAAATGCCAGCATCCTCCACCATTTATGAGAAACAATACTGTACTGCCCTTACATATGAGGGCATTTAATTTGACTTATAATGACTCTTGCATTCTTTAGGTGTACACCAGATGGTGTTTTAAACCTTTCCCATAATGCAATTTGCCTATGCTGTACTGTTCTAAACACATGTCAGTACTTATGGATAAAAAGTGTTGAAGTTAAGAGCCACAAGACATTTCACGATCATGCTAAAAATTACCTAAGTACTAGAAGTTTGTGGGCTAAATTAAGTGTAAAAGATAGGGTTTTATGTGTTAAGAATAGAATATTTGTGTGATCATATACCTCATTGAGGTTCTTCTTCTTCTTCTTATCGTGTCCAAACACTGTGGTTCTCAAATATGATCCAGCCAGAGATGGGTACAACGTCTGGCTGCTTCACTGAATTCCGCAAGGTCCTTGTTTGTGCATTGTTGCTCCAGCAGTGGGCAGACCAAGAGGTGTTCCATTGTCTGTGGTGCTGTTCCACAACCACAGGTAGTATCCTGGTCTGCTTCCAGATAGCCCCACTTCAGCAAGGAAACCTTAGATCGGCCAGTTCTGGTTCTCAATCCATCGAGGCACCGCCACCCAGCCCACGAGGAGCCAGCCCCAGGTGGGAGACGCCCACCAGGCCCAACACCGATAGATGTTACTTGGTTGATGGCAAGCCTCCCTCTCCACAAGGCGACTCTCTTTACCTCCCCAGAGACTGTCTCAAGAGGTTGAAACTCTCTCTAGATTTAAGGCGGTTGGCAGCAGGCATCCGTCCAGACATAGGGTGCTTCACATTGGATACCTGGCAGCCACGCTCCCGCATGCTCGCCACGCAACGACGGATGTCTGGTGGAGCAATTCCTGCTAGGATGTACAAGTTTTCCGTTGGTGTTGGACGGAGGCATCCCGTGATAAGCCGGCAGGAGGCATTTAACAAAAAAAAAAAAAAAAAAAATGGTTCTCAAATATGATCCAGCCAGAGATGGGTACAACGTCTGGCTGCTTCACTGAATTCCGCAAGGTCCTTGTTTGTGCATTGTTGCTCCAGCAGTGGGCAGACCAAGGGGTGTTCCATTGTCTGTGGTGCTGTTCCACAACCACAGGTAGTATCCTGGTCTGCTTCCAGATAGCCCCACTTCTGCAAGGAAACCTTAGATCGGCCAGTTCTGGTTCTCAATCCATCGAGGCACCGCCACCCAGCCCACGAGGAGCCAGCCCCAGGTGGGAGATGCCCACCAGGCCCAACACCGATAGATGTTACTTGGTTGATGGCAAGCCTCCCTCTCCACAAGGCGACTCTCTTTACCTCCCCAGAGACTGTCTCAAGAGGTTGGACTTTGCTTAACACCTCTAATGCACACAAAGGCAGCATTTTATAATACCTGCCACATGTATTGATCGAGATCTCGATCACTTGAGCACAGTAAGTGTTAAGAAACTCTCTCTAGATTTAAGGCGGTTGGCAGCAGGCATCCGTCCAGACATAGGGTGCTTCACATTGGATACCTGGCAGCCACGCTCCCGCATGCTCGCCACGCAACGACGGATGTCTGGTGGAGCAATTCCTGCTAGGATGTACAAGTTTTCCGTTGGTGTTGGACGGAGGCATCCCGTGATAAGCCGGCAGGAGGCATTTAACGCTGGATCAAGCCTCTTGGCATGGGTTGACCTCCCCCACACAGGGCAGGCACACTCCGCACATGAGCAGCACAGGGCAAGCGCCGTCGACCCTAGGGTAAGTGGGCGAGCACCCCATCTGGTGCCAGTGAGTTTGTTCAAGATGTTATCGCGTGAACACACCTCACTCTTCGCCTTCTCAATGTGGGTCCTACAAGAGAGAGCGCTGTCCAAGGCGACTCCCAGGCAGACAGGGCTATCACAGTGCCCCAGGGGAGCCCCAGACCAGGCAACCCCAAGCCGATGTCTGGCTCCACGGCCGCGCAGATGGAAAGCACACACCCGCGTCTCAGATGGACCTGCACGTAGGTGGTCCCCCTCACAACAAGGAGTGAGCCCATCCAAAGCCCCGGAGAATCTCTCTTCAACAAGTGTGAAGTCGGCATCCTGTGCGCCAATTCCCAAGATCGTCTGCATAAACAAAACACAGGGTCCTGCCTTCCTAGGTTGGGGTCGTTGGCAATATATGTTGAAAACAGGAGAGGCGCAATACACTCAACCGTTGGCAGACCATCCCTGATCCGACGCCATTGGCTCTTCTCCTCCCGCTTAACAAAGAACAACCTGCCAGCCAGCATCCACGTACAAGTTCAGTCAAGCGGATGACGTCCCCGGCAACCCTCCAGGATCCCACTGAGTAGGCGTCCGTGATCAACAGTGCCGCATGCCGCTGAGAGTTGACGAACACAGCTCCGGCTACACCCCCCCCCCCAAAACCATCCTCAACGTTTGACAGCTGAGCACCTGGCCTGGCTGCCGACCTGCCCGGCCGGAAACCCGCCTGTTCCGGCACGAGGTGTTTTCGCCCATCACAGGTGCGATACGACTGCCAGGAGGCGTTCAAAGAAGCCTGTAGCATGGCCAGGAGTGTTAGTCTGAATCTCCCGGGATTGGATGGTCTTTTCCATGCCTTCAGAGTGCCACAATACGTGCCCCCCTCCAGATCCCCGGGAACCCGCGGGAAACAAGGCAGCAACTGTAGAATCTCAAGAAGCCATTCCCCCGCCACTGGGCCAAGATTTCTTTCTTCAGTTCCTCAGTAGAGATGTTGTCATGGCCCACTGCTTTTCCTGGTTAAAGTTTTTAGCAACACCGGACTCCACCTCGTCCTGCCGAAGGGGCAAAGCGAAACAGGGCCACCCCACACCTCTTTATGGTCTAGTTTTGATCTTCTTGGGTTTCTTGCCTGCACTTGCCATTTAGAAAGCAGTTTGGTGGGCAACTTGGTTTGGTGTCACATTTGGCTGCTGGTGATGTTCTGTTGGATCCCCTCTGAGCTTTCGGCTGGTAGACCATGCTTCCTTGCTGTTATGGTCATTCGGTGGATTCAATTAAGTGTGCCAGTTTTGATCTTTCCTTGAGATCCTCTCCGAGACCTCCTCACCTTTAGTAGCATTTGTTTTCAGCCGAAAAGGGATTAGCTTCAAACAGGGTGAATATACTCTTGCATTTTCTGTAGCACATGCTTGGAAAGGGCCCATGGTAATATAATTCCGTCCTACAGCCTCCTGGTATGAATCTCCGTTAGTCTTGTTCACTAGTTGGGCAAATTGGTCATAGTTATGGGGTTTTGGATCAATCCTCTTTCCATGTTTCTGATTCAGGTCATCCTGAATCCGTGCAGTTCTGCTTCTTGTAGTTAAAGCGCGCTTAAAAGGCACTTTGTTTGGTCTACTGCATCGTTGACTTGGATAACCGATTGGTCGATGTTTGAGTTTGTGGAACAGGATCCAGAACAATCTTGCTACGAAGGTTAGAGATGTTTTTTTGCTAACAATAGCTAGATCAGGGTTTATAACCTCTCTCCAGCGGGCACGATGACATGGATGTCGGACTTAAGAGTCGTGAAGGGAGACGTAATGTTAACTGTCTATCCATTCTATTCTTCGACAGCTTGTCCGTCTTTCTTAATTTCATTGTAGCCCCATGGGTACTATGGCTGTTGAAGGCGCAAATGAAAATGAGGTTATGGTGGATTCCCGGTTTGAGCGAGGGTGCTCGAAGTCTCTGATGGAGGTTTGTAACAGATGTAACTATACAGAACTAGCTCGATGGTGAGGACTTCAGTGTTGTTATCATCAGACATTGCGGTTGCTTCTAGTTCGGTACCTGTTCTCACTCAAATATAGCACTTCGTATTGTCGATGTGGTCTCACCTCTCGTGGCAAGGACATTCCTGGTATGGGTGGGGCGGTGGTTATTGATTCCTCTGTGGGTTTCCTCCTGCAGACATAGGACATCGCAATGGAGATTGTTTTACACATCAGCAATGATGGTACTTGTTGCAATCTGGAAAAACCCTTTTTGCCCTGGTGAAATTTCCCCAAACTGGTGCATTATTGGATGGACTCAATGCCCCTCTGAGTGTGCACCCTCCAAGTTCCTCCAGATTGGTTTTGACCAAGACCTATGTTCAAATTGGCGGGGGCACAATTTTTTTTTTTTTTAGCTTACATAATACGCAGCATCTCTGAGAAAGATTAAAGTTCCCATGAGAAATCAAATAGAATTGATGTG